>VZTE01004411.1:756257-783385 GCA_013397775.1 Eulacestoma nigropectus
CTCTCTCTCTATATATATATGATATGTATACACTTGTCATATATGGACGTAAGCTGAGTAATGTATGCCTGGAGAAGCGTTACAGTGTCAGCTGTAACATCTGTGGTCATTCTGTACAGGTTTTGCAAACCAGTAGCTCAGTGGGAGTTGGTAATTTTGGCACATACTGGTTCCATAAGTTCAAGGACATATTCAAGAGGTCTAAACTCCACCAGATACCAAGATTGGAATCCCAGGCCACTTGAAAAATAGTCATTAAAAACCTCAGCCTAATTGCAGTAAAATGCAGTGGCTGGTACGCCTGTGTGGATAAGCACTTTCATAAAGTATTCAGTGTTGGTGAATTCAGCTTGGAGTTTATTTGCTTCCTTTGTCTCTCTTTTTGATTCAAGAGAGTCATGGTACATTTATGCGATGAACCCAGGAAATAATTGCATTTAAATCTCAGAAAAAAGTGCGAACACCAATGGGTGCCTGACTAGTTTGAGTACTAAAGTCAAAGCATTTCATGTCATTGTTTAGAAGCAAACTGGGGAGTTTTGTGTCTCTAAAACAATACTTAATCAGGAAGATTTGCTAACAAATTGTATGAGCAGGTACAAATGCAGCAAAAATTCAAGTTTTTTTTTTTTAGCTTGTATTTGTGAATTGCCGTGGCTGGGACTCCCAGCAGGCCAAGACCATCCACGCCATGGGATGAAGCGTGAGGGAGCAGTGATTAGTCTGTTGTAGTTTTGTCTCATTAAGTTGATATACTCTGGTTAACTCCATCAGTGCTTTCATGTAATTAATATATTTTGGGAATCTGCTTGCAGTCTTTGATTGATGATTGTGTTCCCCTGTACAGATAAAGGTGGAACCAGTTGTTCCAGCTCCATCACCGGTTATTCCTCGGCTGACTTTAAGAGTGGGCGCAGGCCAAGACAAGATGTAAGTACGAATAAATTCATCTGTGAGCTGTATGCTCACCACAGTCCATCCTCTGACACTTGTGGGAGCTCTTCTTTTCAGTGGGAAACACTTAAAAATTGGCAAATTGTATTTATTCAGCAAAGTGTATTCTCCAAGTGGGACCCATCACCTTCCATTCATCCTACTGTGTGTCCCATTCCATGTCTTTCTAGGGCATGGATTACAAGACTCCATCTCCATCATGATGCCTCCAGTGACATTTAGTGAGGTTTCTGTAATGGATGGTTATCCCAAGTGTAACCTACAGCTAAGTTTCATAACACTCCCCAGCTAACAGTTGTTTTATGCTTTAAAACATAACAGTTGGAATTCCTTTTTTCACATCTGTTTTATTACAACTGTTTATGATTATTCATGAGTGTACCTAGCGCATTTCAAGTGCTGGTTCATCAGCTCCCTAATTATTGAGTGCTGTTGTACAAATAATGGTTACTTTGTACTGGATGAGCGTAAATAGGATGATCCCTATCCTGAGATCATCCAGCATAAACAGGAGGCTGGAGAGGCTGGGGAAACCATGCATCACCGGGCTTCTTAGGCTGGTCCTGTGTTGTATGTGAAGGGCTTCTTTTAATCAGGTTTTTCGTGTTGATTTCATGGCACAAAGCACACTTTCACGTCTGATGGTAAACGAGCACCACACAGATCTCTCATTTCTATTCCTCACGTTAAATATTGCTAATGCAGTTGTTTATTTTATAAAGCCATTATGAACTAAACCCCCTAATCACTAATTTTTCTGCTTTAGAAGTTAAATGGGATTTTGATGTTTATTCTCTTTTTCTCTGCTGTCCTGCTCCTCCCCAGTAGGTAACTATGGCTTTTACTGGTTTGAAGCTGCTATGGGGACTTCAGTCATTCCTTGGTTTCTAAAGAACACCCCCACCCCAATTATTAACCATTTTTGCTTCCTTCCTTTCACAGTATTTGAGTGTGATCTAAAATTTCTATGCCTCAGATTACTGTACAAAGTTCCAGCTTTCTCAGAATACTTGTCTGTCTTGCTGAGCATGATTTGAATGTGCATGGCTGGACATGCTGTCCCTTGAAAGCCCTCAAATCCATTTTCCTCCTTGAGGAGGCAGGGATACTTTTAAATTTTGCTTTTTCGAGGACTGTAGAGTGTTTATATGGGGAAAATTAACTCTGATTTTCAATGCAGAACTTCTCAATTAAAGTTCTGAAGCCATATTTTAGCACCTAAGAGCTGACTCTACTTCCAATCTTATCTCACTCCAGTCTTTCTCATACCCTCACATGTTTTGAGAGTGGACTTCAGACTCCATCAGTTTGCTATGAATCATGTGGGGGCATCGTTGTCATCCCTGCCAGCCATTAGTGGGTCTGAGATACTGACATCTTGTTTCATGGTATTTTGGGAAACTCACTTCTGTTCCAGATTCATTTTTACATCTTTAGTGGCACCTTGGTCCCCATGTGAGGACCTCATAACAGGCAGAAAGAAAAGCTTTTTGATGTGTTACAGTGAGGGGAAGTTAAACTTACGTTTCTTCTGTGTTGGTAATGAGGTTCTGAATATCTGGCAATTATCATATAGAAATGATGTGTTTCAGTTAGCCTGTCTCTGGAGTTTACTGGCATGGGATTGTTTGAGGATACCATGAATCTCCGTGGAAAGGTGCAAGAAAAATTTTTAGGGATTCATAGAATTTGATGAGTAGAAACTAGATGGAGAAATTGGTTATTTATTTTCTCTGTTAGAGAGAAGAGCTGTTTGGAGGCTTTTGGAAGTACTCAAGTACCTGTTTAGTTGGAAGTGCATTTGTTCGGGGGAACTTCATATAGAGCATCTTTAATGGAAGCACTTAGAGATCTTCATGAGGCCACGGGGCTTTCACATGTCTGAAGCAAAAGTGTCAGATTGATGGTGCATGGAATGGAGATTCACATCACACCATAAACTCAGCACAACCCCAGCACAAGTTGGCTGAGTAACACAGCAGTGGTGCGGAAAATGCCTTTGCAGTGCAGTGAGCAGTTGGGGCTCTTCAGCTTGGAGAAGTGAAGGCTCTGGAGAGACTTTAGAGGCCCTTCCAGTGCGTAAGGGGCTCCAGAAGAGCTGGAGAGGGACTTACTACAAGGACATGGAGTGACAGGATAGGGGGGAATGGCTTCAAACTGTCAGAGGGCAGGATTAGATTGGATATGAGGAAGAAATTCTTCCCTGTGAGTGTGCTCAAGCCCTGGCACAGGTTGCCCAGAGAAGCTGTGGCTGTCCCATCCCTGCAAGCATCCAAGGCCGGGTTGGGTGGGGCTTGGAGCAACCTGGTCTGATGAAAGGTGCTCCTGCACATGGCAGGGGGTTAGAACTGGATGATCTTTAAGGTCCCTTCTAACCCAAATCATTCCATGATTTTATAATTTCACTTCTTGACCTCTCTGCTTGAACCAGTATACAAAGCAGTGCTGTCAGCAGCAGGAAAGTCTTTTTTCTTGGATTTGTGAATAAAAGTACATATTTCTCCCAGATTCAAAGTAATACCTGCATTCAGGCTTGTCTGGAGTGCAAATGTTCTTACAACACGCATCAGTTCAAAAGAAATGGCTATTAATAATGTTGGGTTAATAGACATGAAAATGTACTATTGCTGAGGGATGGACAAACCAATATTGGAAAAACGGTTCTACTTTTTTTGCAAGTGTTTTAACTGCACAGTAAAACAAGAAAAAGTAGATTATTATCAAAGCATTTCCATCTTAGTTGTAAACAATTACAGCAATACTTGCAGGGATGCCACATTAGAAGAAATTTACTGGATTCCATTCTAATGCAATTAGAGCTAATTTTGTTCTTTAAATGAATAAAAGGTCAGCTAGTAAATCTAGTTTATCTCAAGTCCAGGCTTCAATAAATTGTTTTATTTAATTTGTTGTAAAAGATCTTATCCTTAATGGGCCTTGCTCTTATTGGTTTGCTTGGGTTCTAAAATATTTATGACCACCTTTTTAGATATGATTTGAATGATATGTTGGAAGGGTTTTTCACTTTTTTTTTTTTTCCATTCCAGTATTATCAAGGTAGATTGCTAACTGAGTTAGTATAGGAAGGAACTAGAGATGCTATCTTTTTTCAAAACAAAACAAGCAAAATAAAAAACACAGCTAGTATAGACTTTTAAATTTTAAATGAACTGCAAATGATGAGTAGGGTTCAATACTTTTATTCAATTACATCATGGCTTCTTTTTGTCTTGTTATTTTTCCTAAGCACTATCATTTTTCATACACACAAGTTTTTTTAAATCATATCTATTGATAAGGTGTTGACATTCTAGCTACTACTACAGCTGACGTAAACTTCAGCAAAAGTACATGCCGTAATGTTTGATACCTCCGATAAATTTATTCTACATTTAAATACAGCTTTTAAGAAAAAACACATGCCTGCTGACACTAATGCCAGACCACAAAGCACAGTACTACTAACTGGGTGCTGTTTCAGTGTTTCTATGCCCTGGAAGCAGGATATATGTTTTTTGTGATATCAGGTCTCCAAATTTACCTTTGAAATTTCAGGCTTGTGCTCCAGACTCATGTCATGACTCTGCCATCAGCAGGGAACCTGGAAAGCAGACAGGAGAAGGGGAAAGACAGGCATTTTAACAATGTTTAACTGGTAAACCTGACCTGCTGCTATAATGAAATTGCCCCTTATCTTCTGGGTTTTTTTAAGTGAGTAGATACGTGGCTTTCTCCAAAAACAAATCACACGCATGCTCAGATATGTATGCGTGTTTGCCTATAAAAATGTATATTTTACATTAAAATAACCTGTAGATTGTAAGATAAAATCCTAAAAGGATTAAGGAATTAAAAAAAAATTGTTACCCATATACTTAATTGGCCCCACTAAAAATCTTTATTATTTGGTAGGCTGTTATCAGTCTAAGTCCAAGTTATTTTCCTGTGGAGCCTCATTCAGCTGCATGATATCCCCTTGACAAAAGCTGCTAGCACAACCAGCTGACATCCTGCGTAGGGGATCTCAAAACCAAAGGTCAAGGTAGAGAAATCATCCTGTGATCATAGATATGACCTCTCTGTGTAATACCAGTGACCCAGAAGAATATTTTTGGGACTAAGAGGACAGGAGAACCTGGTTTATTACACCAAGTTTCTTGATTATCCATCTAAGAACTTCTACCACCCTCACAGGGACGAATTGTTTCCCAATAGCCCTGCCCTCTTTCAGTGCTATTTGCTCAAGAATTTGTTCTTTTAAGTGCAACACAAAATTGCAGTAAAGCAATTCTTCACTCATACTTTTTGAAATCCTGCAGAACTATATAATCTCACCTGTAGCATGCAGAGTGCCACCAAGTATATGTTCACCAAACAAAGAGATGCCTTAATGATGGATCTTCTACCTGCAACAAGCTTAATTTACAGAAGAGTTGAGTTGAAAACTCTCCAGAGATAGAATTTTCTTGGGAAAACTGCACACACACATGCACAATCAGACATTAGAAGGTCATGGCACCAAGGGAGGAGAGAAGAAGGAGAAGGTTTTAACAAATACATCCATATGCTTCTTATTGACCTGGCTGAAGATAAGAAATTAGGCGAGGACTGTGTTGGTGCTCCCCAAAGCTCACTGGGGATCTGGGTTGCTGCTGTAACATGAATATGTGTTCTTTTCAAACTGTTCAAACTCTATGTGAGTTGTGGAAGAAAAGCTGGGTATCCAAGACTTTGCTGCTAGTTTGAGTTAAACTAGAATCCTGCCCTATGCAGTTTCCAGTCATGCATCTGATTGTTACAGAATCATCTTTGGTGTATATTCAGGAGCTTCAATTTTTAATAGAGTTGTTCTCATACAGATAAATCAGAGGATGTGAAGAAACTTTTGAACTTTGGGTCCTATTTAGTGGAGCGCTACTCAGACTTTGATAATTTACGTCACTGTCTTCATAGTGTTTGCCCACAAAAGCTGAATAATGGGGTTCATTAAGCTCCCTGTACAGGCATACCCAAATTGTTTGCCTCCAGCCTTGGCTCCCTGCTTGTGGCTGGAGAGGGAAGGATTGGCTTTTTATTGACTTGTGAAGCCTTAGGTTTGCATTACCAGCCAAATAGCTCATGACCCATTCCATTTATTGCACTGTTTTGTGGTGGGGAAACAGGTAAAGGAATCCTGCTGGAAGCCCCTCCTCCTGCACGTTTCGATGAATAAGGGCAGTGTTTAGAGCAGTTAAGGCACCGTGACCAAACCCTTGGACAGACAGAGTGGCAGCAGCATGGGGCTATTGTGGGACACAGCTGTGGGCGGTGTTGGTTACCCTGCAAGACGTTGCTTATTCAGGGGAAAGCTCCAGAGGAGAACTCATTGAGGAATTAAAGAGGAGGGGAAAAAAGTGATACTTCAGGGAGAAAAATGGCGAAGGGCGAACCACTGTTTGGGAAAACTAAACAATAGAGTGCAGGCAGTAAAAGTCTGTGTTTATTGCTGTGATAATGGGCATCACAGTTATTTTAGCAGGGAAAGGCCGTGGTAACCGTGTATTGACAGAACTACTGCTCTGGGTGTCGATCCAACTTCTGCTGTAAAAGAGCATGTAATGGTGAAATCATTTTTGATATGATCAATAGACCACCTAAGTGAGGAGGCAGAGTAATGAAAAATGATCTTGCTCCTCTCCAAGGTGTGCTGAAGGAATTCCAGTGATCTTTACAGCTTTCATCAATCTTTGTGAGTGTATTTACTGACATACCCACATTTCTCTGTTCTGTGGTCTTTTAAATTATAAGAGCTGGAGGACTGATTTTTGGTGCCTTTTTAAATGCTGAATGTATTTTAATGAAGATACTGTCTCAGCTATGATTCATATCCCTTTCCCAATTGTTCTTTTTTAGTGTAACATATTGGCCCAAATCCTGTAGTAAAATCCCCATGTGTGGTCCTGTATCCATCCAAAAGGTGCTTTCACTTTGATGGAGGTTCCCCAGCCTCTCCCTTGTTGCAGGATTGCAGCTTTTACATGAAAAAAAGTAAAGAATACCATATCCCTTTTACCAAACCAAGTAAATGATCATTTTTGTTTATATTTCTAGAGGTGATTTAGCACAGCTTTTTCTTCCTTGAGCGTGAATTAAATTTACAACTTCAGATGTAGTCCTTAGCTTTTTTCTGCCTTTTTTTATTTAATTACTGAAGCCACCCCAACTAATTATTCATCCTGTTTATGGTAGGTAGTAGTCTGTGGTAAATTATTTTCATTTTGCTGCTGGCCACATTGGGTGATGACTCCAAAAGTGAATCCATAAAAAGGCTTGACTCATTAGAAAACAAAACAACTTACTGTGAGATTCTTTGATTTTGCTGCTTATTGCTCAAGAGTAAAAAACCAAAAAATTGTATACTGTATACCACAATTAAAAAAAAAAAACTTGAGGCAAGTTTAGACACATGAGGGAATTGCTTGTGTAAATGGCCATGAGCAGCTGCCCTTATGAAGCACAACAAAAACTGATCAAATATGTGTGAAAGATTAGAAAGGCAGATGGGCATTTGTTTCAAAAATAGACTTTCCATAGAGGATGACTGCAAGAGAAAGGTACTGATTTGTTTTTGTCTTTGACACAGGTGCTTCTTTTTATTCACTCTTTTATTGAGATTTTTAAACAAAAGTGAGGAAACTCTATAGACCCAAGGATTTGTGGGATGGTTCTTGGCAGCTGGATGTGGACAAGAAGACCATAAAGAAATAGCCACGAAAGAACAGGTGGTCCTACCTGAATTTAGTGAAGCTGTCTTGTTAGCAATTGATCTTTAGCTGTACAGAGTCTCCGAGTCCAGGACTGACTGTCTTTGTTTCTTTCAAAAACAAGTTTTGTAACAAGCTGAAAATTACAGCTTTAAAGATTTTCTAAACCCGTACCGGTACAACTTTGTGGTAGGTAGTACAATTTGTGTTCTATACCAGTTCCCACCAAAAAGGGTGGGTATAGGACTGGTTTATGGGCAAGCTTCTAGATTGTGTATCCCATAGCATTTCCCAAAACAAATTACAGTAAAAGGCAGTTTGCAGAGAACATAGAAAAGAAAGTTTGCAAAGAGCTCATTGACATAAACATGTTTTACCAGCTTCTGTTTTTGCTCTTGAGAACTCAGCAGAAGGAGTTGGTGCCAGGTGGTTTTAACATCGAAGATGTTTGTTATTGATGATAAGAGAGAAAAAAAAAGATGAAAGATACCAAGACGCCACGCTACCAGCTCAGTTTTGTTTTGTCAGACTGGCAATGAACCATCCAGAGGTGTAAGTCAGAATGGTGAGAAAATGGGAGGGAGATCAGGAGTCATCGACAGAAAGGTGCTTGTGGTTGTTGGGAGAATTACTCTGGGTGTAACAGATACAGAGGGTGAAGGCCAAGGGCAGAACTCTGTTTCAGTTAGAGTAATGGGAAAATAAACAGTAGAAAACCTGTAATTCAATTTCAACAGTGCAAATGTCCATAAACCAAAGGAGTTAGCTAGAAATGTCAGCTGGACTGAAGACCTAATGGATTCAAAAATGGTATTTTCTGCCAGTCGGAACGGGGCACTTGTAGCAAAATTCCTACAGTGAATTGTATTAATAACTCCTTCTGAAAGACTGTCAGGAGTCAGCATCATATCTCTAGGAAAAAAGAAAGTTAATGTGTCCAAGGCTGAAGACTGTGGAGGTGAAATCCATGTGAATTAAATGTTTTAAAGGATATTGAGCAAATAGGAAAAGAGAAGGAGGACCATGAAAATGAAGACAGGGAGATGATGAAGAATAATACAGGTATGAGCCAAGACCAGAAAGAATACGTTCTTTCTGGTTACAAATACATTCAGTCCTTTACTGAGGACTAGGACAAGATGGATAACAGCAACAGGTTGACAGTTGTGGAAATTGCCATAATAAATTGGGAAGGAAAATACAGGGACCTTTATACACTGAAATACACTTTCTCCCAAGTTCTAGAAGAACTGGGTGGTAAATTTGCAGACTCAGTGACAAGAAGTTTTTAATACATTTATTTTTATTTTAAAATGCAACATTTGTTAAATCCATTTTAATAAACAGTAGTTAAAAATAGAAGTGCTGAAGAAGGGAAGAAAGGAACCTGGTGACAGCATTACGCATAAATATAAAGCAAATTTTGGATGAGGACCCAATTAAAGGCTCAGAAGTAAAGGAATCAAATTCAAAACAGAAGTGAGCCAAACGAGTAGGTTTTATATCAGTGTTTGATAAAGCAAGTGATTCTCTAGATTAAATCTAGTCTAGTCCAGTTGGCAGTCCTTGCAAGAGATGGGGTTTTCCTGCTGTTTTCCTTCTGTTTTCCTGACGTGGATCTCAGGTATCTGTTTCCATCACCAATGCTAGCAATAGGACAAGAAGCAACGGGCAGAAACTGGCGCACAGGAAGTTCCACCTGAACATGAGGAAGAACTTCTGTCCTGTGCAGTGGCCGAGCATGGGAACAGGTTGTCCAGAGAGGGTGTGGATTCTCCACTGGAGATACTCAAAAACCAGCTGGACTCAATCCTGTGCCGTGTGATCTGCCATGGCCCTGCTTGAGCAGGGAGGTTGGACCAGGTGAACCCCTGTGGTCCCTTCCAGCCCAACCCATTCTGGGATTGTGTGAATTGGGAAGAGCAGGTGCAGAGGAGGGCTTGGAGCACTGTTAGGGGTCAGTGTTGGGAGAGGAGGGCAACTTGGTGTGTTTAGTTTGGCTTATGAAGAGAGGTTATGATTGCTGGCTAGAAGTACCTCAGACAAGTAAATATTTTGGAGGGAGAAAGCAATTTAAGCTAAAGAACAATGCTGGCACAAAAGCAAATGGGACTTAATTGACTATGAATGTAGGCTGGAAATTAGAAGAGGTTGCTGTGACACCAGGGCAGGAACAGGGTGATGGTAGCGACCCTTCCCCAGCTCTGTTGAAGTGGAGAACGGGCTGTTGATCTCCGTGTGCACCAGTGAAGGTTAACACACTTTACCTGGAAGAGGTAGGCACGCACAAAAGTGGATGTTATTTTGGAATAAGTGCTCAAAGTTCATTTTCCTTGATAGAGAAGAATTTCACATGGCAGGTGATGTTTAAGTGCTGAAGTCTTTTCACTTGCAAAATTGCTTGGGGCTCCACTGGAGGTTTGCTGCGTTCTGACCCTCTGCAAACTCACAAGTTGGTCACAGCATGTGCTTGTGGAGCTTCTGTGTTTGCCAATATAACTTGTTTGCACAGAATAAAATATTCAGCAGGGCATAAAACAGCAAATAAATTTCCCTTTCTAAAAGTAATATGGGAATTAGCCTACATTACAGAGCTTAAATCACACTGATTCTCCTCCAGGGCTGGAATAAAATTTTCAGAATCACCTCTAATCTTTGAAGAATCTAAACCATACGGAAATTTTCTGATTTCCTTAAGTGTTTTTGACACTCTTACCCATAGGTCTTAGAGTGTTTAGGTTTTTTCTGGTGCAACAATCTCAGTTCCAGGTGTGAGATTTTTCAGTAACAAAATAGTTACATCACTTTCTAGCTTCAAGGAATTTATATCAATAAGGGAATATCAAAGCTAATAGATAATATGATGATTAATAATCCAAGTGAATTGCACCAGTTTCAGTTATGTCAATGCAGTTGATGGTGTTATTTTCCTACATATGAAGACCCATTTAACTCCTTCTCCTTGCTTAAAAATGGGTCATGGGTTCGGAAAAGAATTAGGACTTTTCAAATGTTACTTTATTCCTCTGAGCAGAGAAACAGCTTCTTGGGAGCTCTGCCTCTGAGAAACAAAGATTACTGTGATTTTTTTACTAGACCTTTCGAAGTACTGATACACCATTTTTTTGGAGCTCCTTGCCCATAGCAATCATTCCACCCTGTGGCCTATATCCTATTTTAGAAAAGCCATTTCCTTTTGGTGCATGTCTTTCCCCTGTGTTTATGTGAAGCAGTCAATGGGGCTTTCAGCCGTAAGGATCAGAATGAAATCAAATAAATTACTTCCAAAGATAGGAAGCCATTTCACACCTTGGAGCTTCATTTTGCTCCAGATGTAGCATGTTACAGCTCATGCCACTTAGAGCTGATTAGAAACCAACTGACCTGTTGCGACACTTCAAATCTGGGTAGAATTTGCACTTTGCGTGCAAGCTGACACTTGGTTTTCATCCTGTTTGAGTTTGGAACTATAACTGGGAATGGGGTGATTGCCCTGAAGTGATGATTAAAATGGGTTTTCATTCACTCTACCCTCCTGAGAAACAGAAAAACTTCACTGAAGTTTTCTTTTCTTCCTTCCCCTTCGCGCAGTGTTGGACACAGTTTTAAACCAGTAGATAAGCACTGATTCTTTACTATAAGGGTGATGAGGCACTGGCACAGGTTGGCCAGAGAGGTGATGGACTTCCTCTCCTGGAAGTGTTCAGGACCAGGTTGGATGGGGCTCTGAACAGCCTGGTCTAGAGGAAGGTGTCCCTGCCCATGGCAGAGGGGTGGGGATTGGAAGATCTTTAAGGTCCCTTCCAACCCAGTCCATTCTGTGATTCCATGAGATCTGACTCTTCAGCTGAGATTTGGATATTACACGCTGTTGTCTTGGCCCAACACAGCCTTGATGTACTTGAGCAGAAATGGCAATGGAAGATCTTACTAAGTTCTTATATTGGTTTGGAGTTGTGTTTGCACTGGAACAGATTGTGAGGAAGAAAAATAACTTAAAAATGCCTTTGTCAGGAAGCTTTATGCTCTGCTCTTTTAGCAAAGGGGTTATAAAAAAAACAACATGGAAAAAATAATATTTTTAATTGGTAATCATGGTATTTGAGGATTTTTCTGTCTTTCTGTCCTTCCACTTTAAATTTCACAACCCTTAGGTTTTTTCCCTTTTTATTATGTTTGGATATGTTTTCTTGGATACTACTGGGCAGTCTGTGACAAATCAATACATGCCTTCAGTGATACATACACTGAGGTTCTGTGAGCAGGACAGCTCCTGCTGGCATTTAGAAAGAAATCCAAAGTGAATTTAGGTTGGACACAACCAAATGCATGGTATTTACATTAATTCTGGGTGTTTTTTCAAAGGGAGTGGTAACCTGTAGTGACAATTTATGGCGGCTCTTATTACCACATCTATTCCAAAGATTTTCTCACACCCCTTTATTCTGGAAGAACTATTTTGATTCAAAAACAACTTTTAATTGACCGTTTATCTTTCAGTGTAGAATCTGTTTGTGGTACATTGCCAGGCAAGCAGCCTGCAGAGGAATGCAGTTCTTGTCTCAGAACTCTGTTTGTGTTGATGGTGGTTGATGTTCATTTGTGTTTGAATTTCTGCAAAAAATACTCGTTCAGCCTCAGTTTTAGAGTTCTTGGATTGGTGTGCAGAAGGAGGTGAAAGGTTTTTTTATATAGTATTGTACTTGCAGACTAAGTGATGATTTTGGAAACATGAAAACACATTTGGGAAAGAAGGTAACAATATATGTATGGTGATGTCCCAAGGAAGAGTTTAAATCCCAGCAGGACTCAGGTACCAGGTGGATCGAGGCTCAGCTACACTGAGAGCCGCCTACTTGCAGTGTGCCCTGTGCCTCAATTTTCCTGTCTATAAAACAGAGCTCATAAATCTTGCCATCATTTACATAGTGTTTTGATATCAGGTTTCTCTCCAAGTCTGAAGTAACAGTAATTATTAGTCGTGGGACTGCTATTTCCCTTTGATTTCTCCCCACCTCCATATTGCCGTGTGTGCAGCCCCTTCTTCAGGACAGGCTAAACCACCCTCGCTGAGATTACTCCATCACCTCTAATGGTGTAGCACAAAACCATTCATTTCTCCACTCTGGAGCCTAAAGTCTCTGAAGTTCATTAGCCCAAGGGAGTGGTAGGCCCAAGCGTGCTCCGAAATGCCGATCTCCTGTTTTGATAACGGAGCTCTAAAATCAAGATAAACAAGCTGCCCTATATACCGAACATGTCCTAATTGCACACTTCAGGCGCGCCAGCCAATCGATGAGCGTGTGTCGCTCGCTAATGAATATTTGTAGTTTTGGATGATTTCACATGTGGTGTTCCTTGCAGCTTCTGCAGTTATTAGCAGAGTGGCTTCGAAGACCCTGTGCAGGAGGAGAACCTGGCTTTAGACCAAGGAACTCTGTAATTTAATTTCATATGTTAGCTGGGCATGGTCACTCTTATTCAAGTTGTATTAGCTAATACTTCTTTCAGACTGTTTACACTGTGTGCAAAGTTGTGTTTAAAGCCCTATTAGCTAATACATTTCCTAGTCTAGACTTGGGGAGGGTTGACTCCCTGAAGAACTCATAGCAGGACTTTGTTTACTTGCAGGAGGTAGGAGAAAGAGGCAGAGAAAGAAGGGGCAATGATGTTTGAAACCATCCGCATGACTTCTGCTGTGCCAATATTTTGCTGTCTGTCCCTATCCTTGCTTTTAGTATTGCTAAGAGTTTGTTTATTGAGAGGTGGCTCTCAAGTCATGAGGATAACTTTGCAAACCATGGGAGAATTGGCATCGACCAAGGTCTTGGGCATTCAGCACTGGGAGCCAGGGCTTTCTGTGGGAGCAGTGGAAGGAGGAAGGCACAGAAGAAGCATTCGAGTCAGAGTGTCCAGTCTGGCAGGAGCCCCAGGAGCCACACACTGAGACTTTCACTGAACCAGAAACACATAATGAGCCAAAGAGAAAACTTCCTTGGTGGGAGGTAACAGTGGGGTTTTGGATGTTCCCCACTAACAGGAGAAGGAGGCTGGTTTTCATGCATAGGTTGCTCCCAGGATGGCCTGATAGTAGGGCTTCCTTCCTTCTGCAAGTCACAGACAACATAAATTAAGGCTCCTGCACTTTGACTCACAGTCTAGCACCTTACTGATACATACAAAGCCTTAGCTCCCGCATTAGGTACCTGAAGCAATCACTGGGACATAAATGGTGTGAATGTCTTCAGTGTTGCTGATGAAAAAGTTGCCTTTTAGATGTTTCCTTTTAGATCCCACTCCACTCTTTGATTTTCTTCTCCTGTTCACTCACAGTGTGATGCAGGATTCCCAAACTCATTGCTTTTGTTTCCTTTTCCTAAGTCTGTTTTTACTATAACTTTCCATAGTTCTGATTTTGTAGTGCAAGTGGCATATCTTGTGAGAAAAAACACCATCATCTCAGTCAGGCATTAATTACTGTATAATTCCAAGCCTTTCTCAAATGATGGCTTGGGTTATTGACTTGAAATTCAGACAATGTCTCCAGTCATAGTGATACTGCCTTTTGGAATATCATAAGAGTTGCAGTAACCTCTAAAGTTGAACGTAAAATTCCCATTGACAGTGGAGCTGGACATTTCTGGTTCTCAGGACTTGATGCAATGTGATTTTCATCATGGTTTCTCTACTGATGCCTCCATATTTTGCTTTGTTAAGCGATCCTTGTCCTTGGAATGTCAAACCTTTCTTTAAATCGCCCTCTTTGTACAGTCCCGTCACAAATCAATTGCACTCCCACAGTTACCATTCAAATATAAATAAATTAGTTAAATGATTTACCAAAATGTGGTAAAACAAATAGACTTATCCTGTGGTTTTTTTGAGTTTTTGGTTGTTTCTTGGGGGTTTTTTTGTTCTGTTTTTTAAAACATCCTTTTCCTTCTCTTTATGTTTCCAACCTAGAGCCTTGTAGTAAGGGCTTTTTCTGGCTTGTCTGTTAAATTGCATGCACATCAATAACACTGTGTATCAACAGTCATTAATAAACGTTGGGTCCTCTATGCATCTCCCTTCCTGGGCAAGATTGTTCTATACAGTGTATTTACTAGAGCTACATCCTGTCTACTTCAGCTACTCGAGTAAGTAGCAATATTTTAACTGCTGAGTGTACAGTGTGCGTCATTTATTTGTCCTGACTAGATCCACTGCTGATTTCATAAACATTTGGGGAAAGAAATACCAAACTAGCAAATATTTGCAGAACCCCCTAATGTAGGACCTTAACAAGACGGTATCATCTCTCAGTTTGAAGATTAAAATCAGTCCTGTTCACAGCTGATTAACTTTCCTTTCTAATATTTCCCACAAATTGAGCTAATGCAATAAAACTTAACGAAACAAGGTTTAGTAAAGCCACAGAGAATATTTATACGGCAGCGAGGTACAGAGTGGCTCAGGCTGTCCTGGCATTCACTTTGTAATGGCTCTGTGCTTTATCCTGTAGATGGATGGGTGCAGCATTGACAACAGTCCTTGTGTGGGGTTGAAACAGCCTCATTGGTGACTCCAGGGTGACGTGAATTAGCTGCTCTATATTTTCTTTCTCTCTAATCGGTGATCGATCGTTGCTTTCTCTCCCATCAGCTCTAACGATTCTCAATGTTGGTCCTACAGAGTCATCAGCAAAGTGGTGTCAGCTCCAGAGGCCAAACCTTCCACTCCCGCGGCGCGGCCCAAAACACCTCCGCCTGTGCCATCACCGGTGCCAGCTCCTGTTCATGTCACCCCTCCTCCGGCTCCAGCCCCTCCTCCTCCTCAGGCCACCATCTCACCGGTCCTGATCCCACCACCCTCTCCAGCCGTGTCGGCAGCTGGAGGCTCCAAAGCTCCCGTTCGGAGCGTGGTGACCGAGACCGTCAGTACTTACGTGGTAGGTAACACATGCCACTGCCATGCTCTGTCCCAGTGCCAGGGGCATTCCCCTCTGGAATTGGTGAGCTCCTGGGTGACTCATCATCTCAAACTGATGGTTCCTGAATTCCTGATGTTGTTCTCTGTTAAGCTGCTGTTTATCCAGCCCTTGTTTCCACGCACGTGTTTTGAGGGGTTAGTAACTTAATTAAAACACTACAACTTGGACTGAATTTTTCATTGGTTCCCAGTTCCAAATTTAACTTCCTTCTAACAAGTCCAGCTATATCTCACATGATGTTTTCTGCTAACTGAGCTAGAGCACTTATTTTTGGAGGTGGAGGTTTTTTATAGGTGCTTTCAAAAGTGCTGAATTGAAACCTCAAATGTCAAACTCACCATAGATTTTGCTGTCAGTCAGGTAAAGTACAAAACCCTCATACAACATCAGGAACTTGACTTAGCCCTCATTTGAAATGTGTAGAGTCCACTAATCTCTTTCCTGGTTTCCTCAGCATACAGAAATTGCAGATGTTTGTGCATCTCAGGAGTCTGTAGATCGTTCATTAGTCTACACTTCGTTTGTGTGTTTTACACGTGCTCTGAACTTGGCCTCTGTCTGGCAGCGTTCTTTATTCTTCTAAAAAAGTCTCTTGTGTAACATGATGTAGGAACTGCATTCCCTAAAAGAACGTGGATATATGTCTGGACAGGACAAGGCTTGCTGTGCTGCTGAGAATTTCTGCTTTAGATGCTGTGTGAAATGAAGTCCTGAGCATTTCTGATCCTTGAAAAGTAGCACAAGGGTAGCAGTGTTGTTATCCTCCCTGTCCTGGCTAAATTCCATCTTGATTGGTGACACCTGGCTTAGCTGCAGTTTAAAAATCTCACCATTTAAAACATCTAAAGCTTACTTTTATTACAGAGTTTGCCATGCTTGAATTGCAACATATGCATGATTTTTTTTTTTTTAATTTTTATGATTCTAGTTTAGTATTGATTTCTAATATAAATCTACCTTGCATTTCTAATGGAAAGGTGCTTCTCTGCTGGACTTAACCTTCGGTATCATGTTACTGGTCTCTATTTAAACAGCTACTACATTTCACTCCTGAGTTAGTTACAGCAGTGGACAACGTCACACAGGCTCTGCATATCCTTAGGGTGCAGGACACACAGCCTCAGCTTTGGTATTTGGTATTTTGGTATTTGGTCACTATTCTCATTACCATTATTATTATTATTATTATTATTATTATTATTATTATTATTATTACAGTAGTGCCCTAAAGTTTCAAAATTTACCTTAAGAGAGAAACATTTCCTAAATACTGTACTACAGCTCATTTTCTTCTGTAATTATGGAAAGAAATAATTTAGAGATTATGTTCGTTTTAAGAAGGAAAACCTAGAACTTTGCTTACATACTTCCAGTGGTAACACTCTTAGCACCTTAATGGAGAATTCAGAGGATATGGAGGCTCCAGGTTATTTTTGCTTTTCACAGAACCATAGAATCACAGAATGGTTTGGGTTGGAAGGAACCTTAAAGACCATCTTGTTCCACCCACTGCCATGGGCAGGGACACCTTCCACTAGACCAGGTTGTTCCAAGCCCTCTCCAGCCTGGCCCTGAACACTTCCAGGAATGGGAATTCCATAACCTCTCTGGACAACCTGTACAGTGCCTCACCACCCTTATTGTAAATACTTTTTTCCTAATATGTAATCTAAAGCTACTCACCTTTAACTTAAGACCATTCCCCCTTGTCCTGTTTCTCCATGCCCTTGGGAAAAGTGATGGTTTACAACATTATAGTTAAAACCAAGGCTTTACTGCATTAGGACCCAACTATGTGCACAGGCAGAGAGACACCTGATGTGAGACATGTGTAAGTCAAAATGCTCACAGAGAGGTTGGGGAAGAAGAAAATAATTAATAACTATTAGCCTCTTGTATGAAGGAAATCCAGGACACAGAATGATGACGTGATTTTCCTCAGATCACATGGGAAAGCTGTTCTAGAGATAAGAGTGGAGCCAGTGGGACAGAGGTGCACAACTCCCTTCTGCAGGGGAGGAGAGTAGGGTGATTTTATAGTTCAAAAGAAAAAAAGGATACACATCTCCCTGTTGGATAGCATCTCAGTCCGTGCTCTGCTCATTAGCTCTCAGTGGTTTGTACTAGCACAGCAGTCAGCAATCCCACTCTGTCCCTCCTTCCACGACCCTTGGCTCATTAAGGAATGAGAAGTTTTGCAATATTTTTAATACACTTATTCAGCAGCCAAGTTCTTGTTCTAACAAACAGGCAGTTTTCTGTGATTATAGACCACCCTGCCCCTCTCCAGCCCCTGAGAGCCTGAGGCAGGCATTCTGCAGGGGAGAAAAGTAAAAACCTGAAAAACTAAGTTTGGAAAAGTTACAGTGTGTATTTTTTGATGGGGCAACACCAGGCAGTGCTGCCTACACCTGGCAGGGCCACTGCCCAAAACAGGCAGCACTAGAAATGGGGTACCCATGCTGGAGGATGATGGAGGTGCAGTCAGGTGTTCAGGCAGGTTTTGTAGCCCTCAGCCCAACATCCCACAGCACCCCTTCTCTGCAGCACCATGGCACAGCATCCTCTCCCTCCCCAGCAGGTTTATCCCACCGAAATGCCTCTGGACCTCTTCACTGTGAGCCCAAACACTTCACCTGGGCAGCAGATGCTTCTCCAGCAACTTAAAATTACTTTGCAGATGTGAGATTAGATGGTAGATAGGAATGATTATTGCAATCAATCAGCTTGGAAATCGAGTTAATTTTATGACGGCGCCTACTCCGTATCTCTGTTGGGAAGGGGATTGTTCCCTGGTTAGTATTCCTGGGCCTTGTATTTCCGAGTTTTAAACCACAGAAACATTCAGGGCTTTAAGAAGAATCAGGGAAGAGTGATGTGTTGGTTGCAGCTCTGGTACATTCCTATTGATTTTTCAGGAAGTGGTGTAAGATGTACAGACCACCGTGTAGTGGCTGTTTTTTTTTTTTTACTAAGAACGTTTGGGGCTTTTCATCTGCTACTTTTTAATATCATGTTTGTAAGCTGTACAGATAGCAAAAAGTTATTGCCTGAGATATGTGTAAATGCACAAGAGCTGGGAACAAAACAGTTTCTGTTTTTCAGATTCAGCGATAATGTGCAAATCTTCATAAAGGAGTGGTGGAGTCAGGGTAATGCCCCAGACATTTTGTACTTTGTACTGTTAATTGCACTCTTTTAGGTGGATTCTCTGACATTTTGCGTGTATGCTTTTAGCAAAGAGCTGTTCAAGATCCACTGGAAATTTAAAAATACAAACAATGGGTCAAGCAGGATATAAACATTAAAAAAATGCATATGATGAACCCGGTGAGCAGCTGCCCAGTACTGTAAATGATCTGCCTTTCTTGTTTCATTTACCCTTTAGTAAATTGTACTGTGGCATAATTGTCATAAGGGGAATGGAAAGTTACTCAGTAACAACTTTTTTTATATCCTGATCTTATCAGCTCGTTGGAGTTGAAGACTTTGGCTAATAAGTAATGCAGCAATATATACACACGGCGCTGTATATTTTACGTGCACATAAGAACTGTTATCTTACGCAGGAGGCTGCCGTGGCTCCTGCTTGCCATTAACAGGGTCGAATTTTAAAAGTATAGACAGAGAAGGAATTGTGTCCTTAAGCCCTGGCTCTGTGTGTGAATGCCCGTGCTTAGGTTGAGTGGTGTAACTGGCTTTACTGGTTTACAGGACAATGCAGAAAAATACTTGATTTTGTCGTCATAAGCAGTGTAGGAAAATCAATTAAGACGTAACACTGAGCTCTCATGATCAGAGAATTCACACATAACAGCGGGGGTTCTGAATGGCTTGGCCAGATAAACAGGAAACCTTTTCTTTTGTTGTGTTTTTTTTAATGTCAATTTTCCTGCCTGCTTAGCCCTGAAAACCAGCTAACTTTGCTTTTCTTTGCCCAGATCCGAGACGAGTGGGGTAACCAGATCTGGATCTGTCCTGGCTGTAACAAGCCAGATGATGGCAGTCCAATGATAGGTTGTGATGACTGCGATGATTGGTATCACTGGTAAGTTCCTCTCATCCATCCTACTCTGCCAGTGCCTGGCAGATTGGGGCTATATTATTAAAAAACCTTTTTTTTTTCTAATAGTTCGTGACGTTGGGAATATTTAAATAGCTTTACTGTGTCCAATTTAATAATCTGGAAGATATTTTTATCTCCGTTGCTCTGAAATTTGAAAAAAGCAGATTTTAAGCTGTGAAGGAGAGTTACTTTTTAATTAATGGGCATTGGTGATAACGGTTGTTTTTGAAACTGCTGGGAAATATTGCTGATTCCAGTAATTTTGTGAGAACTACAGGATTATGAGCACAGTGTATACAGATAGACAGTTCAAATTATGAAGCATTGTATGAACAGTAATATAAATGTCAGCTCTTATAAAAAGGTTGGGGGGAATTTAATCACTTTTTAGGCGTTTTTTTAAAAAGCTACATAAAATCATAAGGGTTTTTGCAGATGTGTTAAAGAAGCATTTGAAATTATTTTAAATCTAGTCTATTACACCTGAAAGTGCACTCATATTTTCTACTAAAATAACACTTTTTATCTGAGTATCCTTTTGATATTCCTCTTTTGTTTCAAAGCAAGAGTTTTTAGGTTTCGATCATTGTTTTTTAGGTTTTTTAGGTTTCGATCATTATATTCATTAAGATGATGATAATTGCTATAATAATTTGAAGGCCAGATCCTGTCTCCCACTGGAAAGTAGCATTTTTGGGGGTAAGAAACAGAAGCAATGTTACTCCACTGAGATGATGTGATATTTTTCTGTCCTTCACAGGCCTTGCGTTGGGCTGACGGCTGCACCCCCAGAAGAGATGCAATGGTTCTGCTCCAAGTGTGCCAACAAAAGGAAGGATAAAAAACACAAGAAGAGGAAGCACAGGGCACACTGAAGACTTGGCAGGGGACTGAAGTCGTGTGGTCACCACGGCACCTCCTGCCCCGACTCTGCTGCAGGAGGGATCCACCCTGCCCGCGTCCCCCTGCGGCTGCCGGGGTTGTGTCTCTGCAGTGAATCAGGGGCGAGGAGATGCTCTCGGTCAGGAGCTGTTGGGTTTCATAGACCGTCCGAGCCCAGGGCATTGGATCTTGGTACATTCTGATGCTGTTTCTTTCCCCTGCCAAGGGGAATTTGCACAGAGCTCTGTGAAGACTTCGGTGGTTCCTGGGACCGCTCCCGCTCCTGTGGCTCGGCAGCAACACGGATGAATGTTGTAAATACAGATATCTGTTCTATTCTTTCTCGGTTTGTTATTAGTCCCTCTTGAACCTTTGCAGTAAGGTGCAGAGAGGAGGAGAAAATGTAAATTGCAGTAAGTTGTAAACTGAGACAACCTTCTGGAATGATTTCTGTAGTCTGGATACAGTTCAGCCTCGACTCTTGCTGAGCCAGATAATCATAATGTGGAAATAAAAAGTGGCTGGTAAATATTTTTGTGACGAGAATATATGAAGCTTTTTTCCTTGATTTTTAGTACTAACATAAAATAAACATGTTCAAGCTTTTGTGATATATCTTCTATTTTTAAAAAAAAAAGTTTCTATTGTGTCAGTTTTTTTCTTCCGTGTGAATTTCTTTCAGTGGACCTGTAATATATTTTATACTTTGATTTTTGGTTTTTTTTTTTTTTTTTAAAGCCTTTGTCAACGTACTTTTTCATTGCTTGTACATTTCATCAGTGTGTAAAAACACTTCCCATTAAAAGATTTTCACACGTGTAAATACTTGATATTTATAAAGTAAATTTTTTTTTTAATTATTTTTTAGGGCTTGAGGATTTTTGTTGTCGTTTGCCCGAGAATACAAACTTAGCAGCTACTAAAAGCCCATGTGACAAACGCCTGTCCTCATGGCTGTGAGGGATTGGTGAGCTCTGCCCCAGCTGTGCGTGCACGAGGAGGTGGCCAGCACCATAATTAGGCCTCGATTCAGATACTTAAACATGTGGTAACTTTTTAAGAAGTGAGTAATCCTATTGCCTTCAAGGAGCCTGTTCCCATACTTGGTTATACATGTGCTTAAATGCCTTCTGAATTGGGAGCTTAGGCCAGGGGGGCTCTGCACTTCTGGTGGCAGCTACAGTGTGTTAATCTGTAGCTGGAATGGACTTTTTTCCCTTTTTTTTTTTTTTTTTGACAAGTGGTTAGTGAGTTTGCCAAAAGGATCATGTTTAGGTAGACGAGATGCAGGTGTGTTCCTCTGCTTTGTGTATCCCCTTGGAAAGACCAGAAAAGTGAATCCCAGTCACATTCCCCGTTGAAAATGTGAGGGGAAAGTGCAGAGAAACTGAAATAAAAGTCAGTGTTAGATATTGTAGTGCAATGGGTCTCAGAGCTAAATAGGAATAAATCTTGAAAAAAAAAAGTATGCCTTTTGTTTTCTAATTAATTTTAGATTGCATTGGTTAATTTGGGGATATTTGTATTTTAAACCAATGCAGTGAGAATGTCTGATGTTGGAGAAATATGGCCCTTTAGCCTGTTGTGCAGATATTAAGAGTTATTTTTTAAATGCATCCAAATTGATATTAATGAGAGAGAATTAGTCATGTTTTTAAAAGTACCAGTTTAGTTAGGGAAATGAGGCTTTGCTGATAGAACTGTTAAATTGCAAATCAGTGGAGATATGGATGAAATTGGTTTATTAAAAGTGCACTGTTACCTGCTTTGTTCAATGCCATCTCGTTTATATTCCGTCCCTGTTAATTACCAGTCAAGAAAGTTCTTGGGTTTGATTTTTAATTTTATTTTATTTTGAACTGTTGGATGTTGCAATGCTGATTCTTGGTTTTTTCCACATGTAATGTGCAGACATACAAAATACGCCTTCTTTGGTCAATTCTGGTTGCAATAATAAAGAAATTAGCTTTTGGTAAGTTGTTTATGCATTTCCTCCTCCTGTCCATGAATTAGAACTTCTCACATTTAATCCACTCAATTACTCAGGATGCCATGAGAGGGCTGAACTTGCCCCTTTCGATGGCTGTTCAGCTCTTTCTCTGCATGCTTGGCCTTGCTGCTGCTGGGTTGGTTTCTTACCCTGACTTTTATGATTTTATAAATGACCCTTGTGGCAATAAAACCAAAGCATCATTTTCAGGAGGCTTGTGTGGCTGAGGGGATTAGTAACAGGAGAAGGGGCCCTTCACCTCTGGGTCATCAGTTTGAAGCCAGGCTTGGTGCTGAGCCTGCCTCCCTTTCACTTATGCTGGTGTGTATCAGGAATCAGTGGCATAAATGAATTATCATTCCAGAAATCGTTATCCCTCACCAGCCATGGGGCTTGGACCTTCTTTACAGCCCAATGCTGAGCAAGCCCAGCTCCTTTCCCAGACCTTTGTAATTGCTGCTGCAACTTCACAGGTTGGGTTTCTTCTCCATAAACTTTGTGTATGGAAAGTTAGGGAGCAGTTAGGGCTGCTCCCTTGATTCACTGCGTGATTTTAGTGTTGGGATTTGTGTTCATCTGAATCCTTTAATGATTTGGGTTTTGGACACCACTATCCATGAGATGGGGGCACGGTGGGTGGGCTGCAGGTTGGTTTGCTCGTTGGATGTCGTGGGAGAGCATCCAAGTCTCTGAATGGTTTTCCTGCCTTGAAGTGCAGCTTCATCAAGAGGAGCATCAGTTGGGAGTGCTGCCTCTAGAAAACATGTGTTTCCATGGGTGGTTGGAGTAGAACTGGTGTAGAGTTTAGAAAGTAAAGAATTAAAGAGTTTTCAGTGAGGAGACAACTCACCATCTGCTGCACTATAAAGAGTAGACAGGTACAATTTTCCCCCTTTATGGATGCACCATGTGGAGTGGATTTAAGCAGGACAGTGAGGATGAGTCGTAAATATTCAAGAAAGGAGTGTAAAAACTGTTCCGTGAGAAAAGCTTGTTGAATCCTGCTGTTACTCTTGGGCCAGATTTTTATCTGGAGTCAGTTGGGAGTCAGTTGGAGCTGTGTCAGTTTACAGCAGCCCAGGAGCTGCCCACTCGCACGGCCGGTGTTGGGGCTGGGGAGCAGCTCTGTTTGGAGAGTTTTTCATCCTTTTTATCCTGTAAATCCTCCTCCAGGGCATCCTGGGCCTGCGGGTCACTATGCTGGGTGCTGGCTGCGAAGCAGGTTAGTCATTAGGCAAAATTGCAGCTTGTTAATGAGTTTTGCACCCAGAAAAAAGCACGAAGTTGATATCGAGACAGTAAGCACAAAGGTCAGAGAGGGAAGAAACTATCTTGACTACTGATTTTTATTGGAGGACATAGGTGTAAAAGTAGAGCATCCATCCCCGAAGTAATGAGAATGCACTCTTCCCAAGATAATCTTCCTTTGGGGCTGTATGTTGTGCTCAGAGCATCATTTCTCTGCTTGACAAGGTGTTTCTCTTCTGAAGGTGTCCGCAGCTAAGTACAGTGAGGATCTTTATGCTCTGCAACTGATTTGTGATTCCAAATGTCCTGGAAGAGGAAGGGAATAAAAAAAAACCCCAAATCGGAGGGTATCAGAGCCTGCTGACTTTGTCTGGGCTTTACAGAGATAAAATATAGTGTATTACTTCACTGTATCACCTAAACCTTCTTTGTTCTCCTTTCAATAGGACGATTAAACAAAGACCTACTAACCAAATTAAAGTATAAAATGAACGCTGAGATATGGAAACCTTGCCAGGAAGAATGTTAATGAATGAAGTTCACTAAAGGCATGCTGGCTAAGTTTTCAATACAAATAGTTTTATGGCCAATCTCTTTAGATGATAGCAGTTTTCTTTAGAAGTTTTAAGTCTCAAAAGTAGATGAGTTTCCTTCACTGGGGAATGAATTAGATAATGCTCTGAATAAACTCCCTTTTTGCCGTCTTGTCAGTCATGCTGCTTAGGAAACTCGCCCTTTCTTCTGGAGACTTTTGGATCAGCTGTAACCTCAAAAGTAGAAAGCTGCTATTAATCCATGTGTGCTGTATGGCAGAGGAGGCTGTAATGGGAGATTTACAGCCAGCAAACAGCTCGTACCTGGCTCTTGTGAGCAGAAACCATTCATTGTGAGCTGTGGCAGCCGAGCCAAGAGTGCTTTCCCTCGAAGGTGCTGCTTCAGCCTCTTTAAGGTTTGCACTGGGTGAAGGAGGGGGTCAGACTTTTTATTTAGCAGGGCCTGTGGTGGTAGGACAAAACAAAAGGAGGGTTGATTCAGAGTAGGTGTTAAGGAAAAGGTTTTTTTGTGAGGGTGGTGAAACACTAGAACAGGTTGCCCAGAGAAGCTGTGGATGCCCCATCCCTGGAAGCTTTCAAGGTCAGGTTGGACGGAGCTTGGAGCAACCTGGTCTAGGGGAAGGTGTCCCTGCACATGGTGGGAGGAGTTGGAATGAGATGATGTTTAAGGTCCCTTCCAACCTAAGCCATCCTAGGGTTCTATGATTCTAAGATGCTTATGGAGTGACCTTTTGCACCAGGACTTCTGAGTCCTGTGATACTCCTCACAGGGAGAGAGGAGGAGAGCTGAGGGCTTCCAGACCATCTGTTCCCCTTTGGCAGTTGCCCCTTAAATTTTCCTTCTAGTCCTTGTCTGCTCCAGAGTCCTGGCCCCTTAAGTCACGTGTCTGGTGGCCTGTGCCAGAGCCAACATAGCTCAGCAGCTGCTGGGTGCCTGGAGCAAGTGGGGACTTCCATTCCGGCATGGTGACACTAAACATGTTGACACTCGAGGTTTGGTGCAGTATTGGTTGGAAATAGATGATCTTTAAAGTCCCTTCCAACTCAAACCTTTCTGTTATTCAGTGATTGCTACCTCAAGCTTTGACCAAGAAGGCAAATTTTCTTCAGAAAACTAAATGTCAAATAACCTGGGATAGATGGAAGATTTTCCATGCAATTTGTAAAACACAGTAAGAAAGTCATTTCCTGCAAACAGCTCCCTGTAACGATTTCAATGTGAATGCTCTCAATGTCTTCGAAACAGTTTTGCAAAACCGAACAGAAAATAATTAGGTGATTTTTTTGCCTAAATGAGGGGATGAAGGAGAAAGAGACTTGGAACGCATATACAAAAATTTAGGTTTCATCACCTGTCATGAGCAGGAATTTGGTTTACAAATTCCAAAGTCTTGCCCGTCAATTCCTCCCTAAGCCAGCATCTTGCTGTGCCTGTCATTTACTTACTGTGGGACTAATGACAAGTGTGATGGCATGTCACCAGCCCGACACATGGTGTCACCAGGGGCTCCAATGCCACTGCTGCTTAACTGTGTGCAGGTGACTTTCAGTCTTCTTTCTTCAAGCTGATCCCTCCCCAGATGTGGGACTGGGTGCTGTTTCCTGTGGATTTTTTTAATTTGGCATCAAGATTTGGGGGGGGGAAAAAAAAAAAAAAAAAAGAATTTTTCTTTTCCTTTTACATAAATTAATTCGGAAATAGGGACAGGGGACAGTGTGCAGTTGAATTGAGTTGTAATTTACAGCACTTTTTGGTAAATGCTGTAAGAATTGTATTTTTAGTGGTACACATTGGCTTGTGGGTTTTTCTTGTCCTCATGGTCCTTTGCATGGATTCAAAGGGAGAAACTTGGCCTTGTTATCCAGAAAGCTGGGCACAGTTCTCAGTTCTGCTGTGGTGTGTTTAGGTGCAGGATCAGAACGTGTCCGAGTTTCCATGCGCAGGAGGAGGATAATGTTTCCTGCTCTGTGAAGCCCAGACCTTCGCACAGGTTAAATAACGATAACACCCTTCACAAGGGCTGGATAAAACTCCAAAGCCATTGGGAGCTTCCCCAGTGACAGATCTGTCCTTGAACCTGCTCCTCAGGTGAAAATGTGTTTTCTTTGAGGTTGGGAGCTGGAAGCCATCTACGACCCTCCAGAACCAGAGAGATCCTTTGGCCTTGCAGGCTTTACTTGACCCTCATCCAATAACTTTTCCAGCATGAAACCAACTCTCTTTTCCTCCACTGATTTCAAGCCTTTCTGTGAAAGGAGCTGGGCTGAGCTTATTTTCCTACTAGCTCTTCTTTGCTTCCAGGGATATCTGGTGGGGTTTATCCAAGAAACAGCTTCTTGCTTAAAATCACTTCAGGGACGTCAAAAAACGCCTCTCATAATTCATACAATAGCTGCCTTCTCTGGGCTTTGTGGGCTGTGAAATGTCTGCGTTGGTGCTTGGAGCTGGCACGTATTAAGATGCTGTGGATGAAGTGATGCTGTTGTTCTCTATATTTTCTGCAAAGACAGATGCTCAGTCAAGCCCAAAATCCAGGCCTTTGCCTTGGTATCTAATAACCCAGCCCAACCATTGGCTCTCAGTGCCACCTACTCTCTAAAAGGCTGGATTTGCAGTGCCACAGCTCAGGAGGAACCACATCCCTCCAGCCCTCACAGTTGTCTCTGGCTGAATGCTGCTTTTTTTGTTTTCAGGATTGCTGGAAAAAAAAAAAAAAAA
>VZTE01004411.1:783410-796540 GCA_013397775.1 Eulacestoma nigropectus
AAAAAAGAGATTCTCAAAGCAAGGATGTTCCTCAGTTTCATGCTGAGGATTCCACTGAAGGAGTTGTGCCTCTCTGATACATGAGATGATGTTTAGGGAATATCACCATGGCCTGTGCAAAGTCTTGAGCTGAACCAGCCAGAGAGTCACATGAAAATGCTTTAATCTGCGGGACAGATTGCAAAGGAAGGATGTCTTCCAAATTCACTGAACCTAATCTTCAGGGACCACACACCTGTCCTGTCTGGGATGGTTTTCAAGTCTACCTGGAGGTTTCACAGCAAACATGGCAAAGCTCAAGCAGCTATTGCTGTGCACCCACTTAACCTTTATTAAGACTTCACTTACTTACATTCATAAGATCACAAGGATCTATTTTGCAAAACCCCTGTGTCCTTTAGAATTGGGAAAAGCATTTCCTGCCTGCCAACCCCTTTGGAAGTGGATCCATTTGATTCTCTGTGTCCATGGTTTCTCTTGTCTGCAAATTCTGGCTACAAAACACTTCTGTGGGGGCCATAAGGATGGGCTATTTTTGCTCTGTTCGTCCAAGTCACAGTGATTCCAATTCAGATGTTTTTAAGATGAGTATTTGGCTATTTGGAAGATCATAGAATCACAGAATGATAAAATGGTTTGGGTTGGAAGAGTCCTTAAAAATCATGTCATTCCAACCCCTTGCCATGGGCAGGGACACCTTCCACTATCCCAGGTTATTCCAAGCCCCGTCCAACCTGGCCTTGGACACTTCCAGGGATGGGGCAGCCACAGCTTCTCTGGGCACCCTGTGCCAGGGCCTCACAGTAAAGAATTTTCTTCCTAATAACTAATCTAAGTCTCTCCTCTCTTAGTTTAAAGCCATTCCCCCATGTCCTATCACTATCTGCACATACATTTGCCTCTAATTAATCTAATCAATGTGAGATATTTTCATTCTTTCAAAGAGCTTGGATGGGAAAAAGATGAATGGGAGAGCAGAGGGTGAAATGTTTTGAGCTACTGGGAAGACAGAGTAGATATATTTTTCCACCTTAAGAGCTTGATTCCACCTTCACCCCTCATCTCCTCCATTTCAGGCTTTGGTGTTCATTATTTGCCAAGTGCAGGGCCAGATCTTCTGCCCAGGATCTTTGGAAAACTTAATTCTTTAGAGTTAAAACCAGGAGCAGCTTGCAACTTCTTGCAAGCACCTCCCAGGGCACACCTGCTGTTGCTAACGCCAGCAAGGCTCAAGGTGAGCTTTTGGCAGGTATCAAATCCTCCTCTCAAGCCAAGAAGTTCCCACTACTAGAGAGCAACACTATGGTCTACTTAAGTTTTGTAAGCCCTTAATGAGTCACTTGATCTCAGACGGATCAGTTCACTTACATGGAAAGGGCTCCTATTTCTCCTGGTGGCGTTGGCTCCGGCGTGTAGAGCCAGGGAGCGCAGAGCTCTAGTGACTGATCCTTCCTACACCCGCTTGCACAAGGATCCGGCGCAGCGATGGACTCATCTCAGATTCCTGCAGGAGGTGGTGACAGAGCCCCACCTTAATGAGTTCACTGCCCTGCCAGCATTCTTCCCACACCCAGGTGCCCATGTTGGCAAAGATATGCTCCGCCAGCTCGCTGGAAAGCATTCCCTGGGATTTTAACAGGGTACAGATCTTGGGATACCTGCCTGGCTCCTCGTTTTCAGTTGGTCTTGGTTGGTGGTCTGGTGGTGTTT
Organism: Eulacestoma nigropectus; assembly: GCA_013397775.1. Lineage (NCBI taxonomy): Eukaryota > Metazoa > Chordata > Aves > Passeriformes > Eulacestoma > Eulacestoma nigropectus. The sequence continues at coordinate 785,121 of VZTE01004411.1, forward strand.
ATGAGCAGAACCAAGCATGCTGGTTTAGTGTCAGGGAAGGAGGGTGGTAGGGAGACACAAGGGGGGACCAGACTAATTTCCAGGACTCCCACTAGGCCAAGTTTTGTACAAGTCACTGAGTGTGCAGGTGGGTGGAGGGAGGAGCCATTGCCTTAACCTCTGCCCGAGGCTCTGGTGAGTGTTAAACCTGCTCTGTTTACCAAAGCCCTGCTTAAACAGCTGCAGAGCTGCATCACGTCTTTGTTTTTCTTCTGGCTTCTGGATGGCATGCATTGGTCATGGAGTTAACACTTGCCAAATCGCATCGCTCAGGCCTCTGGTATGAATCCAGCCTTGGATGCACACGTTGCAAAATAGTTTCAGAGCTGAGCGTGCTCTTGGCATTGCCTCCCCCAAGATACTCTGATTTTCTGCAGCAACGTGGTAATTTAGCTGTTTACTTCCATTTTAAGTTATCCTTATCTCAATCAGAATTATCCTGCTGCTTGCAATGGGTCCCTCACTTTTACTTGTCTGACACCACGTTTCCCCTCTGTGCAAGATAAGTGCCTGTTATCATTTTCTGGAGGTGGATCTTCCAGACTTTCTACCCTGAAAGAAGGTAGATTTAGATTGGATATTAGGATATTATTCTTGATTGTGAGGTTGGTGAGCCCCTGGCACAATCTGCCCAGAGAAGGTGTTGATGCCCCATCCCTGGAAGTGTCCAAGGCCAGGTTGGACGGGGCTTGGAACAACCTGGGATAGTGGAAGGTGTCCCTGCCCATGGCAAGGGGTTGGAATGACATGATTTTTAAGGACTCTTCCAACCCAAACCATTCTGTGCTTCTATGACCTCCTGAGATATCCAGTCAAATTTCCCATCCCAGTGCAGCACATCCCACCTTGCCATTCCCATGCATGTATTTGGGCAAGGCAGCTGGGTGTCCCCAGTGATTGCTGGGAGAGGGTAATAAAACCAGGTAACTATCTGGCGTTGGTATTAGTTTAATGGCTCAGGGACTCAAAAGCTGTGGCCGTTCCCATCAGATGTGCCTGGAGAAATCCTGGGGCCGGGTGAGCATCACTCACTTTCCGTGAACAAGGACTGATTTGTTTTCCGCTGGCGTTACGAGCAGCGAAACCAAAGCAGGGCGGTGACGTGATTTGTGCCAGGTCACAGAGCACGTCAGGGGCACAGCCAGGATGGGAACAGGCACCTCCGAGCTCCCACCGACGCCGAGCGGACGACTGGTGCCGGAGCAGTCTGAGGCCAAGGGGGTCAGTGTCTGCAGAGGGGTCACCTGATGGTACAAGAAGGGAAACTTTCTTCTGCTTTCTAAGCCTGAGGTCCCATCTGGCAGATAATCCTTGCTTTAATAGCGACATTTGTTGCAGAATACACCTTTGAGCCTCCTTCATCCTTGGGTACCTGTCCAGGTACTTTTCCAGGCACCTTTATATGAACCTGTCACTGGGGGCATGAGTTTATGTTGAGTTTTTATCCCAAAAGTGGGACTCAGCTGCCAAGATCTCCCTATAATAGACATGCAAAAGTCTGGATCTCTCTGCAAGGTCCTTCCAAACCAAAGGCACGGGGAAATGTCTGTGCATGGGCTCCCCCCGAGGCTGCCTGATGCACCTCTAACCACAGCCAGGATACGATGCAAGGGGAGCTCAGCAAAGCCCTTGCAAGAATTGGGCAGGAAGTGGTGATCTGAGGTAAAATCAGGTTTATTTCTTCCTAAACAAAAAGATGCACCTCTGCAGAGACTGCCAGTGTCATGGGTGTCTACACAGACAGGGCTGTGGTCTGGTGAGCAAACTGGAAGTGAGAGTCTCTCAAATGGTTGCAATAAACTCTATCAGCCAACAGATATCTAAGACAGGCATTTCCATTTCTGTGGTCCTGGGTCAGAATAATGTGTTTCTAAATCCACGCTTGCTTTTTCTTTAGGTTATTGCAACCCATCTCTGAGTTGAAGTGGTTTAGCTGCCTTCACTGGGTAATTTTCCACACCTAGCTCCTTTGGATTTCTTTTTCTAAGTCTCACCTTAACTCTAAATTTATTCAGGTTTGGTTTTGTTCGTATGATAATCATAACATTCTTTTGATACATTTTTTTGTCAGCCTTGATTTACTGAGATTTGCTTGCAACCTTCGTTCCAGTTTACCATTTTTTGTGCGTGGGGATATTTTAAATGAATATAATTATATTTAATAACATATGCAGGTACTAAAGCATCTTTTGATTTGAGTCCTAACTTTTGTTATTACCCCCCACACACATACACACCTTTTTAGATATTCTCTGTTTAACCTATGCCTAGAGATTAATTAAAGTGTCATTAAAATGCCTTTAGTACGTTTTGTGTCCTCCATGCCTGAAAATACTTTTTTCCCACAGTCAGAATTGTTGTGCTTGTACCAGCAATAACTGGCATGTGGCTTGTTTTGTAGATCACCACGAGATATAACGAACATTCCTAATTAGAAGAAAACACATTCATTTTTTGGATGCCTGTTCAAAGTTGTCTCAGGAAGATCCACTAGCTTTTCATTTACATCTCTCCATCGCTCTGGGCTGGCTCTGACACCGAGCGCTCACTCGGAAGCACAGCCTGAGTCCCACATTGCAACGTTGTTGTGAAATGCAAATTTAGGATCTTCCCAGTGAGTTATGGGGCAGAGTTTCTACGCCATCCATCAATTTCCAAGCTTTGAGTATTTAAATGTGTGTGGTCCAGCCTTGAGTACAAAGATTCCATCCTCTTTCAGTATTTCTGCTTGGGGAGAACCATCAATTTTTCTGGATTTAGAATGGGTTTGGTATGGCCTCGGTTCTGGGTGGGAGAGAAGTGCATGAAGCAGGAGTAGAAATCAGCAGCTTCTGGTGTCTCCCTGGGCAAGGAGCAGGGCTAGTCCAGGTGTTTTTGTAAATACTTTGGAGCACCACACAAATGCAGTTCAGTGCTTTCTTCTCCAGCCCTTCGCATCTCCTTAAATTTTTTTTAAAACTCCCCAAAAATAAATACCCATGTGAGCAGGTGGAATAGAAAAACAAAACCCAAACTGCACAACCTCCTCACAGACTCATCTCATTCTTAAGTGAAAATCAGGACACTGAGCTCCTCGTTCCCAGTTCCTAGGGAGCCAAAACATGACACTGGACTGGGCATCAAAGCTGTCTTGCCAAACCAGCACCAGCTTGGGGGTGCCACAGCTGCTTTCTGGTTTCACCTCTGTCAGAACAGGAGCTGAGAATCACAGCATCCCAGAGGTTTTCAGCCATGGAGTCAAGCTTAAAACCTTCTTCATCCCTTTCCTCAGCAAGGTGGACCAGGAAGGCACCAACCCAAGGGTTATGGGTGTTTTTAACATCAGCCCAGTGCAGCTCCTGCAGCCTCCTGTCCTAAAAGGCACAAAAAGAAGGAAACAAAACATGAGACAAGAAGAAGAAAACAAATGAAGCAAATTACTGACTTCTCAGGGAAGATGATACTGCAGATACTGTAATTATAATCCTTTTCAACAGCTGAGAGGAATTGGGGTGTTTCATGGCCTGGCTTCCAAACCTCGACAGGTTTTGCAGCTGTAGGCTTTGGAAGCCTGGCTGAGCAACTCTCCCCCTGCTGGTAATCTGTCACTGGCCTTGGCAGGTCGGAGCATCCGTGGGGACACCTTTGGGACGCCACTGGGGAATATCGTGGGCAGAGCCCATGGCCCCTCTTCTCCCATGACTCAGGGCCACCCCATCGCCTCTCAATAACAATTCTGTCTTTTGTAAGAGGGCTGGCAGTGACCCACCTTGCAATTAGTAGATGGTTTGGGAGAAGCACTAATAAGCACCCTGAGAAGGCAAACCTGGGAGGGAGGCGGTGCTGCCTTGACTCAGTGTCCTCCTGGGGTGGGGGGAGAAGGATGCTCTGGATCCGCTCAGTGGGATTTGTGACACAGCCTTGCTCACCCTCCATTTCCAAGGATTCTTGGGGCATCTCATCCTAGATGAGCCAGTCAAGAGCCTCAGAGGTCAGGTCACCACTGGTCTTAGACTGGTGCCGTCCAGTGCCACCCTCTCCTTGTAAATTTTTGTATTGTCTCTGCCTTTCTGCTTCCATAAATACCTTATTACCAACATCATTTTCCTTCCCTGCTTTTCTGGTGGGTACCACTTCGCTGGAATGTTGCAAAAGCCACAGCAGGCCACTGTCAGTTCAGAAAAAAAGGGTTGCCACCCTAAAAAAAAAATCGCAGGTTTTCACTCCTGTAGCCTTTAACCCTTCCATCCTCCCTCACAGGTCAGTGCCATGGGTTAGAATTTGTTCTACAGTAGCTCCAATCAGGACCTGGGGTATTATTTATCGCATTTAGTACCTGCCATCCGTCATGAAAACTTAACAAAGACCTTATTTGGTTTATCTATAGGCAGCTAAACAAACGTATCTTGCTCTCCTGTTATCTTCTTGTTAACAAAACACTATCAGGATGTTCTAAACATCAGCATTTACTGTGCAAGAGCCCTTTATCTGGCATGATATATAGAGAGCCCATCAATTAGTGCAGGGGGCTTGGAAATACCTGCCATGCTTCGCTCAAAAGTCCCAGCACCATCCCAGGGCTGCATCACGAGTAAATATCCCTGTGCAATTCCTGGCCTCAAGCACCCCGGAATGAGATAGGAGAGTTCATTATGAGCAGAAATCATGAAAAATACATTTTTTCCACCATTTTTTTTAATATCAAGGCATTGATGCTGGAGACTTTCCATGGAAGGAGTGATGCAAGAGCAGCCAAGGCACTGGATGGTGCAGGGGATGGGGAAAGGGTCTAACAGGCTTTTATTCAGAATGGCTGGATGTGGTTTGGGAATACAGTGAACAGTGCCATGAGGCAGTGAATCCTCCTGAGAGCAGGACCTTGTCTGCAGGATCAGTCCCTCTCGGATCCCCCCACTGCAATGTCGCCCTAGTGGAACAAGTCTCACTCTGGATCCACCTCAGCCCAAAAGGGTGGAAGTGCCAGGCCTTGGACACCAACCCCTGTGGATCCAGGGCAGCTGCTTTCTCCAAACACCTCTGCTAAACCAGCACCTCAGCAGAGGAGCCACTTCACCCTGCACTTCAAGGCATCAACTCCACGCCATAAACCACCCTCCCATGTGTCAGCTGGACTGGTGGTGTTTCACCCCCCTCTGTGGCGGTTGTATCGCAGTGGGAAAGTGATTCTCCAGATAAATGGCAGATCGGGAAGTTTAACCCCAACTCCTGTTTGTCTCTGACTACGTGAATGTCTTGCAAAATAGAAACTTTGTAAACAAGCACAGGGGCTGGTTTGGAAACCTCTGTGGCTGTCTCCAAGTGATGGTTACTCACGGAAGGTGTTTTCCTTTAGATGGATCTCCAAGCACAGGACTTAATTCATGCACTTGCAGAAGCTGGGCTCTTATGGACTTCTCAGTCATTTAAGCGTCTCCATGTATCCAGGACAGTAAACTGAATGTTTAAAGGTTGTCGATTTATAATTTTTTTAAATTTCCAAACTGAAAATAAAGGGAGGAGCAGTGGAGTAGCCAGGGCTGGGCTTTGAAGAGGCGGCATTGAGCATTTAAATGAAATAGGTGTTAAAACCAGTGAAGCCAGTGATGGGAGTCAGAGAGGGCAGATGGGATCAGGGCTTTGGGGCAGGCCAGTGCAATTAGGAGTGTGTTTGCACCAAGCTGAGCAGGACACTGTAGGAGGGAGGCCAGAGAGGTGCAGCAATACAGAGAGATAAGAGCCCGGAGCGGAGCTGGAGCTGTCTGGACAGGGAAGAGTAGGAGGCACCATAGAAATTTCCTGGGAGCTTATCACCATGGGCCATCTTCTCCTCCTCTTTCACATCCGCAGCAGCCCTGGTGCCACAGGACTGTCCGAGCAGCCGCCCAGCCCTCGCCCGGCCCCGTCAGGCACCACGGCTGCAGGACCCACCAGAGCAGGGTGGGGGGCTGTGGAAACGCAAACTCCAGAGATCTGTAACATTGCTGAGGTTGACTCCAGTGCTAAATCCGTGAATCCATGGAGAGGCATTTGTGCCTCCATCCGTGCCACTCCCGGTGGGAAAGGGCTGCTCGCTAAAAGCCGTCCCAAAGCGTGGCGTCGCATTCGGTCTCCAGAGGAGAAGGATGGGGCTGAAATAAAATCCAGCAGCATGGCCCCATATGGGCAAAGCCTCGCTGGTGGGGAGGGAGCACCTCAGGTTAGCGGGGGCCCTTTCCAGCAGCACTGTAGCCCTCTGCCCTCATAGAGCCAGAGCTGGCTTTTAGCACCCCTGGGCCAGCTCCACAAGACAGACCCCCTTCAACTTATGCCCAGAGCCAGGAAGCCCAGGTAAGGAGCCAGGTAGAAATTGAATTTAAAGGGGTGGTCATTGCTGATGGTTATTTGGTTTTGGGAGGTGCTTGGTTGTGCAGGCCAAAGCTCCGTGTGGGTTTTACATTCAGATATTCACCTCACACTGCTCTCATATCATTGCTGTCAGCTGTTTTTTCCTCCAACTGCTATTAAAGTTGCTATTTGATAGGAGAACAAAAGACAAATAGGAATCATTGGTTCAAAACCTCACCATCTAAGCATGATCTTTCTAGACCAGGAACTCTAAGCCCCTGATCTGTGCGATACATAGTTTGGGTACAATAATATCAGCCGCAGTTATTATTACCTATATTACAAAGATCTCAAAAAAAAAAAAAAAAAAAAGAGAGAGAGATATTGTACACATGCTGGCTAGTTTCTCTGTTAGGGGGAGGGAAAAAAAAATAAAAAAAAAAAGAATAAAAGTTTAATAAACGTGTGCTGTGTTGTGGATGACTTTGTGGCGACCTTTGTTGCAAATGGCCTATGCATGCGGAATAATGGTCTCCGTGCAGAGAGGGAAATGGCTTAGTGCTATCATCGTTGCCTCGGTAACCATCAGAGTCTCCATCTAGCAGAGAGAAATGAGTTATGAAAAGGCTTGAGTGAAGAAGGGATTAACACATGATCCCAGGGACAGCATGTCAATCAAAATCAGCGGAGAAATTACACTGCTCTATTTGAGAATGTCTCCGGAAACGCAGCCTCGGTGGGTGTATGTATGTGGATGTATGCAGGCGTGATGGAGAGACCTATGGCTCTCAGCCTCCTATGGAATATATATTTATATATTTTTATATATATATATATATGTGTGTGTGTGTATATAAAACACAAGATACCAGATCACTGGTGTGCACATGCACAAGCACCCCCTGCACACACATTCCCTGTACATTCATGTCCAAACACACACATGAGGCACCTCTCTGCAGGGACACACCTTAGTGATGCCCATTCTTGCTGGGGTCCATGCTGCCCCAAGCAGCCAAGTCAATTAAACCCATAATAATTTTTTAAAAAAATTTTAAATAATCCAAAATGCATATTTGATCCTGAAATTTGCTCATCCTCTCTCCTGTCCTCGCCAGGCTTCATTGAAGTGTCCCTGATGGTGTCCCTTGTTCCTGTAGGACAGCCCAGGGGCTGAACCCCCTGAAGTCCCTCTTGCACCTCCAAAACGGAGAGCAGAAGGAAAAGAGTTCCCCTACAACACGTTCAAAATGCAAAATCCAGGGCAATATGGAGACTCCAGCTTTATCCTGAGAGCCACAGTGGCTTCACCTGAATTTCTTCCTCCAGCGCCGCACTCCTGAGCTCTGCAACTTGTAGGTCAAGGGCATGGGAACTAAACCCACGGTTAAGTCCCTCTTGGTTTTAGCTACTGCAAACTCTGTGGTGGTTACAAGCACTGGTGCTGCTCAGCCGTGTGTGGCTGCGCACACATTTCCTATGGCGATTGTTTGCCTTGATTCAGCTGACGAGCTTTACATTACCTGGAACTAGAGTGAGTTTTCTGCTAATGTCTGGAGCAAAATGTGATTGCTGGGAAGGGAGGGCTTGTGTGGCTTTGGAGCTGAGGAGTGTGGCTGGAAAAGGCCTTGAGTATTTGTTCTGTTCATCGGCCACTTCAGTAATAGAAAAGTTTTTCTTCCAGGAAATTTTCTCTCTCTCTCCCTCTCTCTCTCTCTCTCATATTTTTTTATTTTTGAGTAGATGATTATTACAGGCAAAGTAAAATTTCTCTTTGGTTTCTTCACTGCTTGCTGTGCCCTCGTGCTGGGCAGTGTGAGAGCACTCAGGGAAGGGATTTGCCCCCTGAAAACATTGCTGGGCCACCACAGCCCCAGGTTTTCCCTGTGCTCATCACTCAGCATGTCTCACTCACACCTGGCCCCTCACATTGGTCCTGCATCCCTGCACAGCTCCCATAGCTCATCCCACACCCATGGCTCGTCCCACACTCTACAGCTACAGCCGCTCTACAGCTTTACAACCACTCCTTTATGTTCCATCTGTGCATGGACTCCTCTCCCGCCCCATCCTGCCATTCCCCCACTGCCACAGGCAAACACTTCCACACATCCCTCTTTTTCCCAACACCCTGATGGCACTGTCCTACCTGGGCACTGTCCTACCTGCCCATAGAGCCCTCGTGCCCAGCATCGCCGCCAGGACCACAAACTCCACCCAGGCTCAGCCCTTCCCTCATGCACCCTTTGCATGACAGCACCTTCTCAGATGCACCTGCAGGTCTTCCCCCAACACAAACTCAGTGTGACCGCCCCACCACACACTAAAAAATTCCCCCATGTTTCTCACCCCCTGTGGCTGCACCCACTCATCTGGGGTGCACACACCCACACCCTGCAGCTTCCCACAGAAAACAGCCGGGATCCAGCCTGCACAAGCCCGAATGTGGATGCCATCAAAACTCATCCATTGCCCAAATGCTCCCAAATGCTCCCAAACACACACACTCCCCTCTGATGGACAGGGACACCCCAGCCTAGCCAGGACCACCAATAAACCCTCTACCCAGGGTTTCCACAGACCTCCACCACGGTGAAACCCTTGACCCTGGCTTTCTTTGGGGCTCTCCAAGCCGCCACCCTCTTCCTTCCCGCCTCTGCTTTTCCTTCCCTCGGGTTTATTTCCCCTCCGCTCCCACTCCTTCCCCCTTCCCTTCCCTCCCCCCTGCCACGTCCCCAGCCTCCCACACAAGTTTAAAGCCATCAGCCCAGCCAACGGTTAACCAAATCGCCTTGACCTCTCTGCTATTTGATATTCGCCTCCTTGACACTCATTTAGGAGCGCGCAGCGGTAAAGCAGACATTGGACAAGTCCAGCCTGAAACCAAAGCCCTATGAAAGGAGGAGAGAGATCAGAAGAACCTGATAGCTAGGAACTTGTTCTCTCCAAAGGCTTTCTGGACATTTTAGCCTGGATCAGGGGTCCGTGGAGCGCCAGTTCGTCGCCAAGCAGGGTGTAAACGTTAAATGTTAGCTATTTGTTCCAGAGATTGGCATGAAGATCGAGCCTTTCTGCCTCCTCTCCCCCCGACCCCCCTCCCGCAGTCTCTCCAGCCCGTCCAGAGTCTCACAGACACTCATTCATTAACGGTTTAATAACCCTCCCGACGTGATAACATCCTTTACTCCCGGCTCTGCGAGCGGAGGTGACCCTGGGGGTGGGCTGCTCTCTCGACGTGCTCCGGGAGGCGAGGGGTCGGGGGGTACCGGCTACTCCCGATCCAATTGTTGGGTGAGGAAAAGCATCTTCCCCTCACCACCCCCCCAAGCCGAAAAAAAAAAAAAAACGCTCAACTTTGGTGCTCGCGTCCCTAAAAGTCCTCAGGGCGCCTCCCCCAGGGGTCCCCAAGCCCGGAGGGGGACACACACACGCTGCCACTCCCGCGCCGGCACCCCGTGTTCCCAGCCCGGCTCCGCCGCCGGAGCCCCCGGCGCCCTTCTCGGGTGATGCGGAGATGCTGGAGATGCTGGCGGAACCTCACCTGATCGAGCCCTATATTATTTTAAATGGCTCTAATTTCACCATTTATCTCATTTGGCCCGTAACTGCGGATTCAGGCATCTGAAACAACCTTTCGAAACTCTGATTAGTTCAGCTTCGTTCAGTGCCTTTTCCTGCCTCTCCTTTCTCCCCATTTCTTTTCCCTTCTCACTCCCTTTCTGCGCGACTTTCATGCGCTGCAGATAAGATATAAAATGCTCTATCGGGATCCTGTAATATTAAAGATCAAAAGTGGCATCAATTGAAGACCAAACGCGCGGAAAACAAAGGGGAAGGCTGGGAGATGTTCATCAGCTAATTACAACTGCAAATATTATGCAAATTTATCTTGGCACAGAAATGGAGAAAGCGAGTTTAAGTGTGGAGATAATGCTGGAATATTGAATGTTCAGCTAAGGGTGGGACACGGTCCAATAAATTCATCTGAGGGAGAACCGGTATTATATATACGTATATTCCTATCAAATCATCTACACTCCAAACTGGGGGGGCATATCAAAAATTGCGGTTATAATTGATACTTGAAATTCCTTGACAAATATTGCACAGAATATACGGTGGAGGAAGAGTAGGGAAGCCGAGATTAACGTTTGGATGGGGTTTGTGAAACACCGCATGTAAAACGATGAACCTATAGCGGGGAGGGGGCGGCGTGGGGTCCCCCCCACTCCAGACCCCTGGTGGGAACCTTTCCCTTTAGGCAAAGGGGAAAACCAAGTTATTTTTCAACCTCATTTTAGAAGCGGCTCTCTCTTCCTGGAAAAAAGGACCGTGCTAGACCTGGTTAATGATTAAACACCGTCCCTGTGCCGTGAGAGCCAAGAAGGGATGAGAGGGAGCCAGAGAAACTTAAACCAAGGCGGAACAGAGCTGCCAGCACCTGTCCACAGAAATTTTAGCATCAGGAATGCCTGCAACAAAAGAAAAAAATCAAAAGGAAAAAACCCACCTAAACAAAAAAAACAATCCAGACGCAGCAAATTGACCACGAAGAGGCTTTTGGGCACCATTTCCTCAGAGGCGGGGATGCTCTAGCACGGGTCGGGAGCATCCCCGAGCCCCTCGCAGGGTTTTGAGGGGGTTATCCCAAACCCCGTTATCGGGTTTGACCCTTGCGGTGATTTTTTTTGAGATTAAGTTTTGGGCTGAGTTGTTAGGGCTGTGGGAATCCCTCCCTCCTCCCCCCCATCCCTCAGAATGGAGCAGAGGGGGTTTATTCGCCACAGAAAATGTTTGAAATGCAGCTTTGCCCTGCCCAGGTGAGAAGGCAGAGCCCGGCTGCTGCTTCCCTTCAAGGATTCGAACGAATACATTCAAATCCAGCAAAATATCAGCAGATCTTCCCCTCCTCAGGCAAAGGAATATCAATAATTTCAGGTGAATGTTTCCCCTCTCCCCGCCCTCCATCCCCTATTTCATTTCTGCAGCCAGAAACACAGAGCAGCGTTCATTTGCATACAAAGCAACACGCGGAGTTTCTCCAGTTTATGAGAAATGCCTTAAAAAAAAAAAAAAAA
>VZTE01004412.1:0-54637 GCA_013397775.1 Eulacestoma nigropectus
CGATAATGAACAGGGACGGTGTCAGTGCTCAACCATCAACCGTCAAGTATACTACTTCTCCCATCCTAACCCCACATCCTGCTGGAATGGAGACCACCTGGAGGGATATGAAAGGACAGGAGATAGTAGTTAATACATAGTAGTTAATGTTATAGAGATGGTTTAAGGATGTAGCTTAAACTGTATGTGCGGGTAAGGATTCTAGTAATGAGAATAAATATGGGATCTGAGCATGACGCAAATGGTATGGAATAAAGGGTGGAGATTGTATTGGGTCTGACTGGGGTAAAGCTCACAGCCCTTACAGTGCTGTNGTCAGGTCTGACTGGGGTAAAGCTCACAGCCCTTACAGTGCTGTGCTTTGCATTGGTAGCTGGACGAGTGTTGATAACAGACCAGTGTTCCGGCTACTGCCGAGCAGTGCTGTCCCTCTGATATTCCTTCCCCCACCAAAGGGGATGGGAGTGGGCGAGATCCTGGTAGGGGACACAAGCAGGCCAGCTGACCCAAATCAGCCAAAGGGATATTCCAAGCCGTAAGGCGTCAGCTCAGATATACAATCTAAGGAAGAGAGGAGGAACCATTACGCGTGCTGAAGCCCTGCTTCCCAGGAAGTGTCCGAACATCACTGCTGATGGGAAGTAGAGACTCATTTTTTTTTCCCTCTTTAGCTCTTGCGCATGCAGATCTCCGCTTGTTTCTTTCTTTTTGCTGTAATAAAACTGCCTTATCTCATCCTGCTGGTTTTTCCTCCATCTTATTCTCTCCCCTGTCCTAGTGGGAAAGGGAGTGATAGAGCGACTGAGTGGGCACCTGGCACCCAGCCAGGATCAACCCACAACAGTCACTTTTATTCCTTTTGTACTGTTGTCAAACAGAGGAATTCAGAGTTGGAATTCCACTTGAAATTAAGCTTACAATCAAAAAGAAAAAAAATGCCAGACACCCTAAAACCTTGGCTCCTTCAAGAGTTATGCAAGAGTGGACTTGAATATGACTGCTGAGTTTTCACTGCTGCCTTAAAAGTTCACATAAGAAATTTATTACAAATGTTCTTTGGAGGAGATCTGTATACCTGACTTGTTATACTCAATGAGACCTGCAAATGAAAACACAAATGCAAATTAAAAAAAAAAAAAAAAAAAAGGCAAAAAATGCCTGGCAGTCTTCTATTTTAAAAAATTACTCTTCTTCATAAATTAAATATCTTCCCCCTCTAGAATCTAGCTTTGTCATATTTTCATAAAAGATAAGCAAATCCCTAAATTTCAGAATATAAGACACATAGGTTCTGTCCATAATTCTATAATCATTGTAAAATAAAGCAGCATCTCAAATAAATCTATCGATCAACTCTATTGTATAAACTAATACATACAACATGTGGTTCATTATGAAAATATAATTGGGAATTCAAACAGCATGCATTTAACAAATGCACAGTTAATCCCAAAGCTTGGAATTTCGTATGATATTTTCCTTGGTTTCATATTCATACTTTTGTAATGTATCAAATATAGTCTCACAGACAGCAGCTTATCTGTAATCCCTAGGTCCAGCACGTGACATTCTTAAATAGTTTTTTAGTAAACCTTCTGTTAAAATTTGATAACCATTAAACATACAAATTTCTATCCAGTCATGTCTGATTGCATTTCACTGCTTTCCCAACATGAGAGCAATGAAGTGATGTTAGCCAAGAATTATAGTATTAGACAGTATATAAATTTGAGTTCTGCATTTTCCTAATTATTTTTCAATTTATTTGTTTCCTCTTAATGTCATAAACCATTTCCCACAAACAGAAAACAATACAGTCCTGGTTTAGTGAAGGTATGCTAACAAGGTTGTTACAATTTTAACAGAGAAACTAATATATGGCTAAAATTAGGATATTTACATATATGAATTCCAGATATTTATAAAATCACCTTTCCTGTAATAGCTTTGCAGGGGAGGCCTAAGTTAGCAAGAATCTTTTCTAGAAATAGCATAACTACAACAACAGAAAAACTCCTTTTGTATTATGAGTTACATCTGTGTGAAGAAATGTCACCATTCATGGATCACCACAGACAGAAGAATATGTGCAAGGCAGGAAGTGATGTTAGTAATGAAATTAAAAATAGCATCTCTTCTCCAGTTCTGTGCAAATATAAATCTGTGAGATGGACAGATGACTTTTTCTGTCTTCCCTTTCATAACGCATGATTGAACCGTGAGTTAGGTGGTAACTTACATTGCACAGAAGAGAAAGGTTCTAGGAAGAAATGGAAGGAGTAATTCAGATTGAATGATTTGTAAGCACAGAAATGAAGAAGAGTTACTAAAACTGAAATCTCAAATGTCCCATCATGTATTTCACATGTTCTTTCTGGCAGCTGCAGTGATTGAGGAGGCTCAGGGTGACCTTATCACTTTATGCTTACCTGAAAGGAGGTTATAGCCAGGTGAGGGTCAGCCTCTTCTCCCAGGCAACCAGCAACAGGATGAGATGACCTAGTCCTAAGCTGCACCGGGGGAGGTTTAGTTTGGACATTAGAAGGGATTTCTTCACAGAAACAGTTGTTAAGCATTGCAATGGACTGCCCAGGGAGGGGGTGGAGTCACTGTCCCTGGAGGTGACAGTGTATTAGGGAAAGACTCTGTGTGCCGCTCAGTGCCACAGTCTAGTTCATATGGTGGTGTTTGTCATAGCTTGGACTCAGTGATCTTGGAGGTCTTTTCTGAGATGATTCTGTGATGTCTCAAGCCATAGAAATGAGGAGGAAAACCTCGTTTTCCATGCCACCGAAGGAAAGACAATATTCTGCTGGCTCAACACAGAAATGCATGAAAACTGCAACACTATAATGCCTTATGAAACAACAATTCTTTTCTCACACCTATTTCATGAACTTGACACATTGTTTTAGTTACAGTGAAGAACCTCTTCAGTTTTCATACTTAATCCAAATTACTATTGAGGAATGCTGTGATTTCTTTTTCTCTAGTCTTTATGAATGGGTTTCTTAGTTAAACTGCTAATACAAGGTGAGTTAGGGCTGGTGCACACTTATGTTTCCCCTCATCTCATTAGAGATTAATTCCAACACATATGGGAGCTGTAAGCTTGCTGTCTATAAGATAGGCAGATCCACAGTGCCCAGACAGAGGAATGAATGAATCTCTGAATTGAGCTTTAAAGAGGATTTTGAGATCTCAGCTACTGCATAAGAAAATAAAGCCAACCAAAGGTCTGTTTTGTATGTGAGTTAAGGCCAAGCTGATTTTCTTTTAGTTTCTGTTTTAATCTAATTTTTTCTGTCATTCATAGCTATTGTTAGGGGCTTATTGTTGTTATATTAAAATAGTTACCTTAAAACATGTTAATGATACCTGGAATCTGTTATATTGTCTTTGACATTGGCTGGAATTTGAACTAATGAGAAATCCAGGACTAGATCAACACATACCGTTTATGATGAGTTACTTTTTTCATATTTTATTATTTTGATCTTCACAGCTCCAGTTTTTGTGCATCTTTTGCAATTTATTCTGTTTTGAAAAGCTGCCAAAATTCTTATTGAGAATGTAACAATCTAATCCTTTGTCCTGTTTGCCATGCCATCTCACTCAGACCTGGTAATGTGGTTTTGCAAAAGAGAAGAGCAAAGAACCATACTCCAGGAGAAAGGTCAGTGATATGAATGCAGATTTGAGATAGAAGAATGTCTAGAAATCCTGGAAACACGCTCTTGGAGAGCACTGCCACCTCTTCCCCCACAAACAGACTTCCTGCTCATTTGTCTACCCTGTTTTCAGTTTTACTTTTACCCTATGTTAAGGGATGTCCACCACAACTTGAAACCCAAACAGACACTGTGTATATCTAGAAAGATAGAGAGAAAAGTCCTGTGTATGTGTGTTTACATGTTTGTTCATGTGTGTATTTGTAAAGGATGTGTCAAGGCCCTTATTAACTAATTTACTGTCCATGGATTCCACTAAGAGATAAGATGTTTAGGGTGTAAATTCCTTAATGTACTGTATGTCAGACATCTATGGTATATGATGGTAACCTGGAATTCTCAGTGAGCCATTGTATATTTTGTATGTCCTGCATTGACTTATATTTCTTTAGTGTGTTCATACATATCTATCTCCTTTATTATATTTATCTTTTCTCTTTGACCATATTTTAAAGAATATTTTTCATTGAACTACTTTTCCTTTAGTCTTAGCTGATATAACTGAATGTTAGTGTCTCTGACATTACTCCAAAAAATTTAATTCTTGCATACTTTTTCTGGTCTGCGTTTGGTGGTTTTAAGATTGTGGGGGTTTTGGGAGGGGGTTGTTATTTTTTTGTTTAAATTTTTTTTGTGTGTCTTTTTGATGGTGGTGGGTGGATTTTGGATGGGGTTTTTATCTTTGGGGTTTTTTTGGTGGTATTTTGGGGGACTTTTTTTGTTTATTTGAGTTTTGCTCAGTTGTGGAGTTGTTAGGTTTTCATGCTTTTCAGAAGTGCCACCTGCAGAAAACATTTAAGCACATGAAATTACAACCATGTACTCCATTAGGAGTAAAACTGTTTGTTTCAAACCTACCATAAAAAAGAATAGGTTGATTTTCCTGAAAGTATATTTTTCTGTGTCACATATTAATCTTACAGTGATTCAAATGAAGGGAAAGAATTTTTCTTGAATACATTTAAATAAATCTTCCAGACTTTCAATCTGCTAATATCTGTATAAACACAAGCAGATTGAATTTCAGCAATACAAGCTTTATCACTACAGGTCAAACCCACGATGTTCTGGACAAAGAAGGATTGTGGTATTTTTTTTTCTGGTATCAGCAGGAAAATGGGAAACTACTTGGAAAACATAATAGCTGCTTTTATCTTTTATTACTTAAGACATAGAGACTGCAGCTGGACTATAGGATGTTCAATGACAAATGTAGGATGCAGGAAAAAAAGGCTTGGTTGATTTCTATGATGATCTGGCCTGCTCTGTCTTAACTATCATCTTTGTTTCCAGTGTAAAAGCAGAGACATCCTTTAGATTCTTTTGAGAACCATTTTAATGTTTAAATTGTATTCAGTTTTACATTTGGTATTAAAGATTGTTGCTGTCCTTCAGTCATGAGAGGATGTTTCTTCAGACCATACACTGAAAAAATTATGTTCATTGTTAATAAGTCATAATGTCATTTGAAATCTATTAGTCAACCTGCTTCAAGTGTTTTCTAATAGTTTCAAGTCTGCAGATAAAGCTGAAATTAATGGCCTCAGTGATCAGACTGTAGAAAGAAAAATATTTTAGACATGGTGAGTATAAGAGTATGATGATGTCTAGGTGAACATAGGTTAATCTGAATAACATGGGGCTAATTTGTGTTGACAATGATACTAGTGTAAATGAAAATTATTTCAAAATATCAGATTTACTGATTGTTGAGATTAACAATGCTATATTTTCCCTGTCTCTTTTAAGATATTTCCATCTTCCTCTTCAGAATTACTCAATTGATACTAGGGTTTTCTGATTGCTCCTTGATCAGATTCATAACAGAGACAGCTATGATCTGTGCCTGGCTTTTTTATGACTCCAAAAATATTGCTCACACCCCAGAGGGGAAAGTTTGATGTACTTCGGCCACTTTATCCATTCCCTGGGAGCACTATACTCTGTACCTTAGTCAGAGCCTCTATGGACTGTAGTTCCTTAAGTGTGAAATTACCGATGTACTGAGGTTAAATTTAGCAAATAATTTCCATAAACAAAATGGAGAAAGCAAACAAAATACTGCAACTTTATTGAATTGTTGCCAGGTGCCCCCACAGCTGCTCTGTTGCTCCCCTTCTCAGCTGGACAGGGGAGACAAAACATTAAAAAAAAGGCTTACGGATCTAGATAAGGAGAAGGAGAGAACTGTTATGGGAAAAACAGATTTGACCTGTGGAAATTAATTTAACTACCTATCAATCACAGTAATGAGAAATCAAAGCAAATCTTGAAAAAGACCTTCCACCCACACCTCCCTTCTTCTTGACCTTGACTTCACTCACCATTTTATCTGCCTTCCTCCTCAGCACCACAGGGGAGCAGGGAATGGGGCCTGTGAAGAGTTCATCACATCAATATGTGATTCTCTGCCACCCCTTCCTCCTTTCTGGAAGGACTCCTCAAACTCTTTCCCTGGTCCACCATGGTATTCATCCCATGGGAGACAGTCCTTTGTGAACTTCTCCAGTGCAGGTCCTTCTGATAGTCTGCATTTGTTCATGAACTGATCCGGTATGGGTTCTGTCCACAGGCTGTAGTCCTTCAGGAATGGACTTCTCCAGCACAGTCTCCATTCTCCATGTGTCCTGCTAGGAGCCTGCTCCAGTTCAGCCTTCTCATGGAATCACAGCCTCCTTCAGGCATCCACCTGCTCCAACATGAGGTCCTTCACAAGCTGCTGGTGGATCTCTGATCCGTCATGGACCTCCATGAGCTGCAGGGGCACAGCTGCCTCACTGTGGTCTGCACCACGGGCTGCAGGGGAATCTCTACTCCAGCACTTGGAATATTCCTCTTGCTTCTTCGTCACTGACCTAGGTGGATGCATATATGTTTATCTCACATATTCTCACTCCTCTCTCCACTGCTGTTATTCCAAGTAGTTTTTCCCCCCTTCTTAAATGCATTATTCCAGAGGTGCTGTTACTGTCAGATGGTCTCGGCCACCGGCCAGTCCGTCTTGGAGTCAGCTGGCATTGTCTCTATCGGACATGGAGGAAGCTTCCAGCAGCTTCTCACAGAAGCCACCCCTGTAGCTTCCTCCCCACAACTCCAGCTTGCCTCCTAAGCCAAATACAATTATATTTTTATGCTTTTAGAAAAAGATGATATATACTGAAAGGAAATTAACCTCCCTGAAAAAAAAAGTTTTTAAATCGTGTATATTTCTACGCATAATTTCCATCTGCCTGATGCACAGCAGAGGTTTGTCCTGAGATCTCCTATGTCTTGAGATTGTTCTTCCCAAGGCAGTTCCAGGGCTTCATTTTTTTTTTTTTTCCCAGCCATTCCTATTTATTTTGTTCTACCTACTTCAAAAGAGTTTGCACAACAAAGCAGCAAAGAATTTTGGCAACTTATTTCTCAGGCAAATGACTTAAATATGAACAGGAGCATTGTCTTTGTTACCTGGTGAGTATTTTCTATCTGCAAAAGGACTCAGGGGAAAAGAAAATCATCTCAGATGAATAGAAATTGTTATCTGAGCTCCCAAACCCAATCCTCCACACAGACATAGGTGTAGAGAACATAGGAGCTGTAGATAATGACTGACCAGAAAGTGGATCACGTACTACAATGCATGACAGCATGCAAGAACACTCCGTGGGCTCACACAAAAAGTGCGTACTGGTTAATGTGAAAAAGAAACATCTGATCAGAGTCATGCATTCATGATTATGTCAGCAGTCCCAAAGGGCTCCCAAACCCAGATCACATAAGGCAACTTTACAACTAGAGATGAATCTGATGAAAAATAAATACTTGACTTCCGTTGAAATGCACAACTTGCATTCTGAAGTGTTGCATGCATATGGACTTCTGAGTGGCCAAGATATTCTCATAATTATTCTTCCCAAAGCTGAACACTGCCTAATATATTAAGGCTGTAGGAATTTTTAGATGTGTTACGAATGGAATTATGTGGGTTTAAATAAGTCCCTGCCTTTTGCTCAGGCCGCTGGCAGCAGGCAGCAACTTTACTGAGGTGGCCAGCACCCCATGACCCACTCTCATTCGTGAGTTCTTTAATAATGGCTGATTCAGTCTATTATAGAATGAATTATTTATTTAATAGACACAAAACTAACAGACATGAGACTTAAAACATTATTACTACACAGGAATAAGACAAAAAGAGACAACTAGTATTACACGTGTGGAGTTAAAGGTACCATTAATTTTACTGCTAGCAAAGAAATGATATAACTTAGGATCCAACGTTGCTTACCATCCAATTCCTAATGAAGCACACATCGAAATCTTTTCCCTCAATTCCCAGGAAAGTAACCATGGAATCTGCATCCAGGTCCAGGGAGAAGTCTCACACGTTTTCAGGGCACGTGGCTAGAAGGCTTCTGTCTGCTTGATAATTGTGTGGGCCTTTATAGACATAAGAACCATGTCTTTTGGTCAAGAATATTTATTTTTCTTTCATCTCTTCCCACATTTGCTTTCCACACTAAGATGCTGATTCTTAACTGAGAGCCTGAGCCCTTTTGGTGCCAGAGATGACTCCATGCTGCGCCTGTGACCTGCCTGGGTTATCTCTTGTATATGCACCAACCATCTGTGGTAGAGAGGGAGTAGACATGTCCTGCCACAATATGTCAGTGCCACCTAGGGAGATCTGAAACACAGAGCTAGACCTACACATGAACATGGTCAATAAAATGCTGACCTTTCCTCCTTCTAACTTCTCCCTGTGTTTTGTTAGAGTAAATTTCTCAAAAATTCAGATATCCTCAGCTTTATCAATAGGTAACTGTATGCTTAAGGGACTGAAAAAATCATCATTTGATAAGAACTTAAGAGTTAGACAGGGCTTAAATTTAGAGGGCTTTTTAAGCAAACCAGTCTTTACTATAATATACAAAACTTTCAGGAGGGTTTCAGTAGGTAATAAATTCCTGAACTATATTGTGGTTTTGTCAGTTTATTGTAGCATTTTGATTTGAACATTGCATTGAAGATTCAAATTCAAAATCTAAAAACTGTTTTTCTGTTTTTCTTTGCTTTTTCTCTAGTCAGCAGGGCTCCTCAACAAGTGTCTCATAGCTTGTGGATGCACTTATCAGTACATAGCAACATGAAGGACTAAAGCTTCTGCTTTTACTGGCGTACATGCGAATTTTCTTAGAATTATATGTATTTCTTTTATTACTGTCCCAAAGTAATTCATTCTTCAGCATATGCATCTTGTTTACTACAGATAAATCAATTTGAAAGGAAAACCCAGTCATCTGCTTTTGATTTAAATTATAATTCCATGATGTAGTGCAAAACAATTCCATTTTATACAGCATTCTTTTATTACTATCACAAAACACTTTAGGGCTAAGTCAATCACCAGCTAAAGAAAAGAAGGTATTAAGGTGCGATTTAGAAGAGAAAATGTGCAAATGGATCAGAGAATCAGAGCACTGCAGGCATGTAAAAACAATTCATGTAGCTTTAGCTGCAGAGTAAGTTGGAAGACAATAGTTATTCCAGCTTGAGAAAAAAAGCAGGGTAGAGAGAGTTTATTTGCTATAAACTCATTCATATGGTTCACATCACTATAATTTTCCATGCCTCCTTAGGCTCACAAAATATATCATTTTTCTTCTTTTTTTCTTCCTTTCGTGCCAATGTAATGTATTACACATTGTCCTTGCTATTTGTTTCTCTTGTAGGAAAATGAGGGTCAAAGATTTGGACTTTTAAGTTTTCACGGAAGATAATGAGGTTGCCATCAACTGGTCAAGTTCAGGAATGAGCTGTAAATTCATGGGCTGATTACTGGGGAAGTCATATCCCTGCATTCTGAGAGCAGCAGGCTGGTATGGCTGACAAATCCATCAGACTTCCTTCTCAGATAGGAAGCTCTTAAAGAATTTTTCCTTGGGAAGGCACAGGGTGTGGTAGGAAGCCTGAGAGAAAAAGAACGAAAAATTAAATTTATCTACGTTCTGTCCTCAGAACAAGTAGCCAATAGACCTGTGAGCAGTAGTGCCCTGCCCTCTCTCTTACCTGGGTGATACATAGTAGCTTCTAACAAGACTGGTAGTTTAATAACCTAGGATATGCACTCAGTTTATCCCCAGAATCACATGGACTTTTTATCTCTTTCTGCTTGCTTGATGTAGGTTGTAAGCTAGGACACAAAGTTATGTATTTGTAAAGGGCCATGGACATCTCTGTTGATCAGATACCCTGGCTCCATGAAGAGAAATTTCTCAACTCATTGTAGCTTAAACAGATACCCAAGAATATTTTTTTAGCAGCAATGTGATTTTCTGAATTTACACTGTATTTATTATTTTAAACTGAAACAAATTTATCTTCTGTGAGTTTTGCTTAAACAAAACACCCAGCTTTTAGAACTGTGGAGTGAGGCCTTCCCAACCCACAATGTGTAAGCATGTAATGGATTTAGATATTTTTACCTTATTAGTTTTACAGTTAGAAAATAAGCTCACAAAAAATATTGAATGGCTATCTTCAGATACTGAAGTAGTCAAATGATCCAAAGTAATTTACATTCTTTTCACATCACATATTTAAGGCTGGGATTAAGTAGCTGATAGTATTTCTTGAAAAACTGTTATAGAATTGTCCTTTGTAGAGGAAATAGTGATTTCACATATTTCCTTTAATATTTTTAAAATGACTTTAAACAATATTTACTACCATGTTCGAGAGTGTACAGTCATGTCAGAACTGGAACTAGCAGTTTTTAAAGGTAATGTCCAGAAAGAACTACTCAATAGGCAGTTCTGTTTTAGTTCTGTCAGCACAATATGAGGCACTTGGTACTGTGATCCTTGTTAGAGAATTGCAAGGATATTTTATCGTTAAACAGTGATAACCAGCATTTTAACACACACCAGTGGAAATGCAAAAGGTTTCTCAGTCTGATTAAGAAGAACAATATATTTTGGGTTCATGGAATAAGTTTTATTCCCAGAATATGAAACATGATATGGAAATATGTTTTAATGTCAGCATGCTTCACCAACATAAAAAACACAAGTTTTGAAATTCAATTTGTTTTGAATATTATTTCTAAAATGCTTCTATATAATATTTCCTTTTTGTGCTATCCAGTTCAAACGCTTATTTGTTCATAGAAAGTAATGTCTGCCTATCTTGGTTTATAGGACCATTATTTAATCACATAAAAAGCCAATTCATTTAACAAATACGATACTTTATTGTTTTGCTCTTAAATCTATTATTTTCATACACTGGTAGGCCAGAGCATTTCTACCACAAGGAGACTAGTCTGACAATGAACATTACAAGTAGTATATACACATATATATAAACTACAACAATAAAAATTAGTAATTTAAATTGGAATTCAAATATTCCCTCCTTTTTCACACCAACCTTTCAACTCTCTGAAAGTATGTTTTATAGGCTCTGACATATTTCAGATCTTCAGATTAAATATCAGTAATTCACTCAAGTATTTTTCCATATAGATCATGTTTCTTAGTGTATTGATCACTTTTCTTGCCTTCTACCACAGTGTCTGGAAAGGATTCCTTCATTTTAAATGCAGACCAACCTGGGAATAGTTCTTAAAATGAGACCTTGTTAGTCTTTTTTAATTTCAAGTATAACATCTGCTCATTTACATTTACTTGACCACATGGATTTATGATAATTTTGTAGTGTGCTAGTATGAGAGAGACAAAAATGACATAGATAGATTTAACCCTACCTTGAATGTGTTATATGATGTCCTGAGACCCCTTGCAGTGCTAATAATTACATTAGAAAAATATAAAAGTTATTCATTTATTTCACCTTAATACACTTTTTAAAATAAAATATGGACATATAAGCCTGGAAGAGAATCCTCATGTCACCAAATCTAGTTCTAAATTAACATCCTTGTCATGTTCTCTCACTCAAAATGTACCAGGCTCCCATTATAGATCTATTTTTGTCTAGCAATCATGTTTATTAGGCATAGAAGGTCCAAGCCTGATCACATCAAAGTCAGGATGAAACCTTTCATAACCTTCAATAATGCATGACTACTTTAATTCTTAGACAAATTTGATTCGAGAAGAATTCTGAACCAGAATTCAAATAGCTTTTTGAATATGAAAAGTTACTTTCACACACAAATTTTTTTCTTGAAGCAGTAGATTCTAAAAATATTTGAGTTCTACATGTTAATTATAAGTTGTGTGAACATATTTTTATTTTACAATTTAAGTTTCTTCTAGTTCCAGCACATGTTCCTTACGTTTGTAATATACAGAAAGACAAAGAGAATTCTGTTCTTTTTCTACATAGTTTATTATTTCACAAATAACCTCTTCTCATGGTTCCTATTAATTGTTTCTGTAAATAATACAGCTCAATATGTTCAAGTCTTTTTCTGTATCAAAGTTTAAGTAATTGTTCATCTCCTAACTTCAAATTAGCTTCATTTTTTGCTGTTTCTGCTCTGTATTTCTGGAGGCAGAATGACCAGAATCAAATATACAGCTCAAGACAAGTGCATTCCACGTTCCATCTAAAGGCATTAATGTTTTAGAAGGACACAAGACCACATTGTGCCAGTAATGATGCCCTGTAATGTGCTATTTCAGCTGCCCCAAAGGTTGTGACCACATTCTTTGTTACTTTCACTGTACACTCTTGGTCAAAGGAAATGCTTTAAATATTCACAGGGTAACATGAAGAAAATCACCTTCTGTTTTATCAGAAGCTGCATTTATCACAAATGGAGAATATGGTGACTGAATCACTTAATCTTTTAGAGAATGAAAGAAAAAATTACTGAGAAATTACTCTGCAATAAACAAAAGCTTCAAAATCTCTTTACAGTGCCTTTGGAGAAGGCTAAATAAAAGTCTTTGCAAGAATACGTGATACTGACAGCATTACTTGGATTTAATGAATGAGGAACAGAGGAAACCAGCACATAAATTCTATGTCTGGAGCAAGAAAGGCTTCGGCAGGCTGTTGTAGGAAATTATGTTAAATATTATGAGGAACATGTTTAATATCTTTCAGTCTAATTAGTGCAATTCTTTGGCATCGTCTCAGCACAAATGTGCTGTAAGTTTGAGGAAGAGCATTTGCCACCTACTAATGAATAGTTCTTTCAGTAGTGAACTAATGCCCCCTTGCACTGCTCTATCAAATTTCCTGGACACATTAGGCTCATTTCACATGTCAGGAGGCAGTGTGTAATGTGTATCAAGCTGATTTGTGTGTGCCCAGAAAATCTGGTAAGTACAGCATCTTACATTCTAAATGTGCAGTGTGCACGAGAGTTAAAACCTCTGCATTTACCAATGCAGCCACTGTAGCTAGATAGTTTTGGCTCACTCTGCTAAAAGGCAAACAATTTCTGAGAACTATATAGATACAGACATCTCTCATGTCACACACAAAGCTGTGGGAGCCATCTACAGCCAAAGATCCTGCAAAGATTCTTCTCTGCTGAGGAAACCAGGCAGTACCAGTTGCCTGCAGGAAATTGTGGGGGAAAACCTCAAAATTTCAAATACCTGCGCGTGAAGCTGTAGTGTGAAGAAGGGCTCAGAAGGAAAACCCTAATACCAGGCATGGTCATTCACACTGAAGATCAAATGAAGGGATATTTTCTATCTCGGGCATAAAAAACAGTTTATGAAGGTTAAGAACTCCACTGTAAACAGGAGTGACTGTTGAGAAATAGTCAAAAACTTGTTGCTGGATCTGAGGTTTTTCCCCAGGGCTGCTCCTAGACATAAAACTGGTCCTGACAAAAGAGCGTGAGATTTCATTGCTGTGCTCAGTTATGGTGGTTGCAACAATGACAGAACTATTCATTACTCTCCACTTGTTGCAAGGACAACTTCTTATGATTGCTCCAAGAACAAGTGTGCTAGCAATATTAGATAGACTAAATCTGTCTTCCTAGTAGTAGGAGTGAAACCTGAGGGGAAAATGTTCACCATCTAAAAAGGCAGCTGAATGTAAATTTGTAAGAGAATTGAAAGCAGACTGCAGGGCTTAGCAGAGAACGACCGGTAACTAGAATATTTCAATAGGGGCTCCTGATTATTTGAAATTAAAGATAATACTGTTTTACACTGTTTTCCTAAAAACATGGTGGGAAGACATGGAAGTTGTATCCATGTTAGTTGTATCCAGTTTTCCAAATATTAGCATTCAACAGGTCAGTCAGAGGCATGAAAGATGTATAAATTTCCAGAACAGTGCTCAAGCTATCTCTAAACAATGAAGAGATGGTATGAGTGATTCAGCAAGCACACACGTGATCATATCACTCTAGGGTGTATTGATTTGGTTAGAAGATGTGCCTGACACAACATTGTCTTGTTTATGGGAGTGCTATGAATGGCAGACAGAGAAATACAGTGGGTTTTGTTGAAAATGATGGCATGTATCTAACAGACAAAGAGCCTGATATCTACCTGCAGCGTGATGACCTAGAGCGAAGTCCAGCATAAGACTTTGGGGAAAAAATGAAATGTAAACATGACACTGCAGCTGGCAAGATCCAGTGTAACTGAGCATGAGAGTTAAACACTTAAAAAGAAGAACTAGCAATCTCTGTCTACAATTGATGGATACAGTATAAGCAATTTCCCGAGGTAAATCTGTGACTAGATAGGCTTTTGCCAAAATTGTCTTTTTTTTTGTCCAGTTTGTTTTCATCAGTTCTCAGAATGAAAATTCCTCCTCAAACTGCCAAGAGATAGAAAGTTATCTGAATGTTGTACTGTAGTACCCAGTGCAGTCAGAGTTTTTATTAAAATTTTATCTCACTGTGTTTCAGAGAATTCATTTCATAGAAACTGGTATGATAGATTTCTTAAGACACTAAAATATGAATAACTTTATGTTCTGTAGAAACCCAACTAGAAACTTTCCAGCAGAAACTATGCTAATACATATTGATAGACTACAGCTCATGTTTTGTGTCATCAAAAGATACATAATTCTTGGGGTAATGTTTTGCTTGATGTTTTCTTTCACACTTCTGTAAAGAAAAAAAAGGAAAGGGTTTATCTACCTACTTGGTCCAGTTACAGGACTCCTAAAATTACAGCCAGGCTCTACAACAGGCCCATAATACTGGGATATGATAATGTGACACAGGTTCTGTAGGACAACAACAATTTTCAGAAGTAGCATATGGCTGAGCCATTTCAGTGGCACTGGATATCTGAATACAAGTGACAGAATCAAGCGTTCTGTCTAATAGTATCCATGAAACATCTCTAATTGCTTTCTATATTGCAGATCAATACTTATCTCCCCAAAAACTACAGTACACATTAAATTTGAAAGCAAAATACCAATGTTTTCAAATTAAACATGCTACAGGACATATAATTAGCTGTCAGTGTCCTGACATGGGAGTGCTTTGATAAAGTAGAGCCTGAGAGACTGCAGAAGGCCATCTGCTGAGGTTAGACAAGTGCCTGCTGTGAGTGACATGGGTATGGACAGCAGCCCCTGCAGCAGAGAGTGATACTCACTTTCCTCCACTCCTGGCCAGAGTTCTTTTGTTATCAGGAGATATTTGATTTGTATGAAAACACTTACCAGTTTTATTTCAACACCTCCTTTATTTCTACACCAATTTCATCTCAGTCAGTGTTCTGAAGCCTTTCCTCCTTCTCCAGACCTACAGTTCTGATGTCTGGATAACTCCCATTGCTGATGATTGCATAAT
Source organism: Eulacestoma nigropectus (assembly GCA_013397775.1). Taxonomy (NCBI): domain Eukaryota; kingdom Metazoa; phylum Chordata; class Aves; order Passeriformes; genus Eulacestoma; species Eulacestoma nigropectus. Next base: position 15,472 of record VZTE01004412.1, read on the forward strand.
TGAGTTGAAATCTGAAAACTGACCAGCATTTCATTTGATCCCACAACTGAACAAGTGCTTCACAGAATCACAAATTAGAAGGGACCTCCTGTGATCATCTAGTCCAATAATGTAGAGCAGGTTACTGGACTAAGTCCAGTCCTTGGAGATATTCAAAGAGATTCCATGGCCTCTCTCAATAACCTGTTCCATCATTTGATCAACAAAAATAACAAGAGTTTTCTTGTGGTCAGATAGAATTCCATGTGTTTTAATGTGTGGCCATTGTGTCAGTGGGTACTACTGAGAAGTCTGTTCCCCTCTTCTTCATTTCCTACCATCAGGTATTTCAACACACTGATAAGGTGCCCCCTGTGCCTTCCTTCCCTCAGGAAGGAAGCCCCAGGCCTCTCAGCCTTTTCTCAGGTGAAAGATGTTCCAGTTCATTAATTATCTTTGTGGGCCTGTGCTGGAGTGTCTCCAGTAAGCAGTGGTCACTCATATCTGTTAAGAGATTTTTTTTTAATGAGCTAATATATAAATGATATATTTATCTTTACTGGAATCCTCCATATTCCTTCCCTATAGTTTTTTTCTCTTTTTTGCTTTTCCACTATTACGTAGCAAAATAAAATTATTCTAATTCCCATGCCCTCTATGCCATTGCTTTTCCTGTCACTTTCCACAGAACACACTGAACTGTGACCTTTGCAACATCATTTTCTCAGCTGATCTGTCCATTTTCTTGGCTCTTTTAGCTTGAACTTCTCTTATAGTTCTGCATGGGTAGCTGCCATTTCTCTACTGCTCTGTTCTTTGTGTGAATAGCTGCATTTGCATATACTGGTCTAAGTCTTTCAAATAGCCTGTCCTCAATTTTATTGCTCTCACTCAGCACTCTTGCTTCTAGAAACTGAATTGCTCGTCACCGAAATGATCTTTTTCTAATTATAGAATACATAATAATTACATGACAGTGTTTTGTGTCAGTGTACATCTTCATCTTATAACAGCTGTACTCTTTCTTTTTATTCTTGATTTTGAATTTAAAGAAAATGAAGAGAGAAGAGAAGCCTCCTTCAACAGTCACAACACCAAACATAGCTGCTTCTGACTTCTCTGAATTATTGGCACATCTCAACCCTTCTTTTTGCCCCCGACCTCCTTATTTTAGTTTATTTTTGTCTTTCTCATCCTATAGAGTTACTTAAGTTTACAGACTCTTCTGTGCTTGTCAATATATTTATATAAAACAAAGGCAAAAAATAATTGTGAATCTGAATGTGCTGTGTTGATCTATCCTCATTTCTTTGATTTTCATGGAACTCCAGAGCATGCAAGGAAAAAGCAAGACCATAACTTCAGCCTGTATTGTCTGCCAGGTAAGACAGAACAATCTAAATTCTTTCAAGGATTTGTTAGGGTGACATGTACCTGCTGCTCTGGAAACACAGTAACCCTGACAAAAGTATCTGTTCAAAATCCCTTCTTGTCCCAGGAGTCACAGATGGTGGAATCATATTAGTGCAGTGAGGTTCTGGCTGTTGAATGGCTACTAATATGTTTACTTTATATGCAAGTAATAATGAATTAACTGTCAGTGTCAAGATAGGATCTTTCACATAGCTGAAATTTGTTCCATTCTGTCCTAAAAAACAAATCTGATTTTAAAAAATGCTTTTTCAACTATATATACTGCAAAAAAACAGGTTTATGTCAAAAAAAGGAACTAGGTTTAATACTGAGGCCTTCTTTCCCTCTTACTTTACATTTGACAGTTTTAAATGGATAATATTTGCTGCCTTCTGCAGAAATATCAGTTGAAAAATACTTCCTTAAGGGTAAAATTTCTACTTGGTAAGCATCATTGTCCTTATGACTTCATTGTAAGAAATGGAAAGCAAAAATTAAAAATCAAGACTATTTCAATGTTACCTTTGCTATCTTCAGAAGTCAAATATAGGAATTCCACTTGATGTAGTGTTGAATAAAATGTGAATGTTGCATAAACCTGGCTTCAAAAGAACCATTAGGAAAAAAGAGTGCTATTGCATTTTTCAAGCTTGAAGCCATTTTATAATTTACTAGCATTTTCATTAATTCTTTGCCCACATAAATTGGTTTGAGACAGCTTACTCTGCTCTCTTCTCCTTGAACAAAGCAGCATCACAAAAATGTGGTTTAGAAATTTTATCCATGTTTCTTTAGGCTGGGCTTTTTTGTTTGCCCCCCCCCCTTTTTTTTTTTTTTAACTAAAGGAAGCAAACCAAATATTAAAAGTATTGGAATAATTTATACAGATTTGTCACAAAAAAAAGGAAAATGTCTTGTCATTCACTGTGACTGTAATCTGTAATGTGACATTTCTTAGTTTATTAAGTTTTGGATCAAGCTTGGATATTGTAATATTGTATATTGAAGTGTTGAAAGGATAGGTTGCAGGAAAGAAAAAAAGAAGATGAAGTGTAGAAACATATTTCTTATTGAAGTCTTCAACTTTGAATACAAATTTTATTTGGAGTTCAAATTTCATTTGCTGTATCAAATGGAAAGGCTACTATATCCAAAAGGAAAATCTTACACACATCTATACAATACCTGAATTCAAATTATAGACTATCCACACATTAGATTTATTCAAAAGGTATTTGAAGGTTTACTTTTTCAAATCACTGCAGGAATGCAAAACATCTCATTGCATTCAGAAATTTCATCTTCAAATCTGCCACACAGTAAAGTAAGAGGAAGCATGTGGTGGCAGAACTTCTATACTATTCCACATAATTCCTCTCGTAAGATATGGAGCTATTTACATATCTGTTTCCTTTTCCTCTGCTCGCTGAGATAAGTCACTCTCCTTTCTTCAAGGGCAGGATGAGAATAAAAGCGTACATGCATACGCTGCATAGACCTTCTTCCTCTAGTGAGTTTACAAATCTTGATTCAGAAATCAGTGGGATGTGAAAGGTTGATTGAAGGACTTCTCTAGCTGCCGGATGATAATGCTTTTACAAACCATACTTTGCTCTTAAAGATGAGCTATTATTAATTTTTCCTTGTTCAAGTACAATTTCTACATATTATTTTCTAGCTGTGCATTTTGTCATGCTGCCCTAGGCCTACTGTTATGTGGTTTGCATTCCAACCTTAATTTAGATTTTCACATTTTCTAACCATAGAAATTAGGCTTAGTGTCTTGTGATGTACAGTACTACAGTACTTTAAAAAAAAAGCTATCTTCCTGCAGATTTTCACTACTGGATTAGAAGCTCGAGTACCTTTTACCCTGAAGTAAAAAAAACCTGTGTTTATAAAAGATGATGCAAACACTGATATGGCTGAACAGAAGGAGTTGTAAACAGTATGTAATGGGAAGTGTGTTTGAGGCAAACAATCTCTTGAGGCTATTTGGTGATAGTAGGAATCAGATCCTTACATCTTTTTTTTGCTTTTGAATCGGAAAAGGATAACTTTGTTATGGCATCTAAGATCAGCATATTGTCTTTAGCATCTTCCAGATCCTCAGAGAGCTCATTCCCACAGGCCCATGTTTCCGGTTGGTTGCTAGAAACCTTTGAACAAGAAGTGAAAGTGCATGAGGATAAAATGTCAAACACAGTCATCACCCAGATAGCCTTTAGTCTGAAGGCACTCTTATCAGAGCGCTCTCATCAGACAAGGAAAACATGAGTGAAATGACAGATTCCGCTAATTATTGTGCTGGTTTAAAACCCAGTGGGAAAATTAAACCCACTTAAGCTGCCTCCTTTTCCCTGCTCCCTTCTGATCATGAGGGAACACTAAGGAGAGATTATAAAATGGAATCACAATTTACTGAAAAATCCCAATAAACACAATAATATTAAAAGAGTGTACAAAAGCAAGAGTGTTTTACCCACAAAAGGATATTCACCACTGAACAAACAAATTTGCTTCCTGAAGACAGCACCCATTGTGATTGCCCAGACAAAGGCAAAATGGCAACTGGCCCTGCACTGGCCACATGGTATATGGGAAAAGAAAGGTGGTATATGTCAGGGAGGCTCAGAGCTTAACTTTCCCCCCCAGCCCAAAAACAATGGAAAAACAAGGACAAGACAAAACCAAGTGGGACCTGACAGGGCTCTGAAACAGCTCTGAAAAGGTTAGGGGAACCTTTTCCTGGGCCTTACTTTGCAGGAGCAGGACTGGAGCACTCGTTGTTGCTGGAGGTGGCAGTGGTGGATTCCTGCTCCACAAGGCTTGGCTGGGCTCTCTCTGCGCCACCGCTGCACTCTCCCTTTTCTTTTTCACAGAACAACATCCCGGGCCTGCCAGCATTGCTTTTCAGCACCTACCCACAAAAACTGCAGCTCAGAGGAATGGGAAAAGGAAACGCTGGTAGCAGAAAGGGGCTTGGCTCTCCAGTCTGACCCAATGCCTGCACACACCCTGCCTCAAGCAAGAAAAAAGATGGAGACCCTTCCATTTCTGGCCTCAGCTTCCTTCTGCTGAAACCATCCCATGGCCATGCTGTGGGTGGCATGGAATTAAACAGTGCTAATAACTCCAGCCCTTTCCTCTGTAACCATGACAGTACATAAAAAATTGTATAAAAAGATATTCTATATAAATGTATGTAATCAGTATTATCATTGACAAAGCTATGCTATTTCTTATACCATATTTTAAAGCCATAATTTATCTTGTTAATATGTTTAGCATCTGACAAGAAGTAGGGATGAAGTCAATTGTGTTTCCTTAATTCTTCTGTACTGAGGGAGAAATAGTATTCAAAGGTTATTTTTATATATATGTAACCCTCAGATATGTCCGAGCTTCCCGGTGCACCAGTGTATAGTACAGTACCACACAGAAACACAAGCTGAGCCCTTGGAAGCTATCGAATCAAAACAGTAGGGCTGTAGCATTTAACAGAGCTAATGTCTCTGCGTGGTGTGAGGTGGTGGAACAGATTAAGTGTGTCTGACAGTGCTGTGAAGTGCAGCTACATCTCCTGTGATGTGATACTGGTTCCAGTGAGTGTCATCAATTAGGTAGCTGCTAATTTCAAACTCTAGTCCCTGTAGCTGCCACTTTGGTCAACTGGCTTGAAATTTTCCGTTCATCAAGTAATAAAATAACAATATCATCTTGCAATGTAAAATGAATTTTGTGGGACTATAGTGCTGTTTTGACATATTTTTTCAAAGAAGAAGTCTAGAAATTGGGGGTTTTTTTACCTGAATTTAAAACTTACAGAATTCTCAATATTATAAATCAAATACCTCAACTTAAACTTCAGAAGATATTTCTCCGGAAAATTTAGCTCTGAAAATGGAATTAGACTTTGCAGCCCTTCTCTAACATGACTTTCATGTTGGACACATTATTATCTCTAATAATTTGCAGTCATTTTCCTGCCTTAGGAACAAAACATCAAAAGTCTATTGAAAGTATGGAAACAGAAATTTGGCTTTTTCCTCCAAGAAACAAAAATTTATCTTGGGGACAGATTTAATAATTGAATATTTTTTATAGTTTGGAGCTTCACTTTATTTGTATAGAAAAGAAAATAACTCATCTTAGGTTTTGCTATTGAGCTTTTTGGATATATTAAATAGAATGTATCAGGGCAATAGGCCTTCTCTGGTTCTTACTTCTTCATGGCAGTTTACAACATTTGGTTGACCTTAAATACTAGGAGAAGCTGTGAAAGTTTTACACTGATACTTATTCACAAGCACACCAACTCCTTGTCTCCACTAGTAAGAAAATTTAAGCTGATTTCTTTATAAAACAAGATGAGAATTCTTTTTAAATTGAATCAATGCTTAATTTTAATTTTATTATGTGTGGATCCTTTGTGAATTTTTTATCAAACTCTGTTCAAGAGACCTTCTAATGACTAATATTAAGACAAAGAGAATCTTTAGAGGTAAAATGGGCTTAACACTTTCTGCTAGTAGCTTAATTCATGAAGCCAAGAAAACATCATAACATAGTTAATCATGTATAGGGAGATTAAATTGTATATTTAGAATTCATATTTATATTTTTGAAGAATATTTGGGGGTATGTGATCCAGTTATTAAACTAAATTTAAGTCTGCCAAGAAAGGCTATGTATATTACCGCTCATCATATGAACTATTTCCAGCCTGAAGACTTTGTGCATATCTTATTTAGGCCTATCTAGTCAGAAATATCTAATCCATTTAATGATCATACAAAGAGAAAAAAAATAAGTTGCTGACTTTTGAAGGTCAGCTGGTCCAATGTCCTCTTCCAAGAATGGTTATTCTCAGTATTAGACAGTTCCTCAAGTTTTGGATACTGCCACAGATGGAGAATCTCTGAACAGTCTCTTCTGATTCTTACTAACTCTGAAAGTTTTGTTGGTTTGTTTTTTTCTCCTTAATACTCTCTCTTGACTTTCTGCTGGGTTCCTTTTAGGAGAAGACCCAAGGAGTAGCAAGATGCAGGTGCTCCACCACGGGGTAAGGGAACTGGGAGCCAAGGGGCACGCTGGGGTACTTAAAGAAGGAAATGTCTGTGAAAGTTTTTGAAAGAAGTCTTTTATGACAGTTATGTACAAATAATGGCCTCCTAGTCAAATTTCTGTCTTGTTTTTTAGGGTATTTTTATAAGTAGAGTAAGTCACAGTGGTTATGCATGGTCCTAAGGAAAATAATGGGAATTTTGTCATTGCTTCCAGCTGCACTAGAAGTTTCCCCTCATCAGGAGTCTCTCATTAAAAGAAAAAAAGAAAAAAAATACATAGAACCCAAAAGAAATAAAATGTTGTTTAATGACTTTATGAGTACTCTTACTTTAAGCGCCATATATTCTTCATAGGTTGCTTTGTTCCACATGGAAAATGCTTTCACCAGTTTCTATTTGTGTTCACAGAGCTGCTGCTCTGATCTTTTTCTTTAAGTCCATGGGAAATTTGCTTATCCTCAATGTCTCACAACGGAGAAGTTAGAATAGATATTAGATTCTCTATATCACTCATATTTTATATATTATAGAAAGAATATTCACAATCTTGAAATGTCCAAATAGGATAAGCATGTGATCAATCAATTGTAACCCTTACTCAACCCCTCCAAATTGTTCGTCATCACTTGCAAGGCCTCTTCTAAAATTTATACTGTAAGCTCTTTCAGGCAGGGATCTTAGGTCTTCTGCAGAGTCTTGCCCTTTGTGTGCTTACTATAATAATAGGGTGATAAATGATTTACATTGTTTTCTGTGTCTCTACATTCTGATTAATAAATCAATTGTTAGATGTACTTCAATCACCCTCATGCTTCTTGTTTATTCTGATTGAAATCTCTTGGATTTCCTTCAGCAGTTTTTGCCTGGCATCCTCACAAGTATCTGAACTAAGATTTTCCACAAACATTGAACACATGGCAACAGCAATCAAATATGTATTGGGAGCTTCATCCAGCACACACTGCAGGAGTTTTGCCTTAAGTATGATCGGTGATAGCACATTCTGAAAGGAGCTGGGGTGTGTGCCTGTAAAACATTTAATCTTTCAAACAGCAGGGTCCAATGGCAAAGCCTATGCTCTACTGCAACTATGAAAGCTGCAGCTGACAGCTTGTCCTGTTGTCATTTGCAAGATACATTAGCTTTCTCCTGTAAAATATTAACACATTTATCAATTTTATGATCAATAAGCCATACATTTATAGTACTTAGATGTTTCAAAAAACATTTCATGAAATGATGAATTGTTGCTCTAAATGCAGCAAGTGTATAATAACCTTAAATTCCATACCTTCTCATCCATGTGTTGGTACTTTTTAATCATTCTTTTATTCCAACAGCTACAACACAGCAAGACAAACAGCAAAAAATGGGCTCTTTCCCAGTAAAACAGAAAAAAGGGGTTTAAAATTAAAAGTTAGCAAACTGTCAGTTTTGCTAATAGAATGAAATGCATTTGTTACTATCTATTTGGAACATTTAAATATCAAGTAGCTCTTTCATTTGACCTTTGCAAAAAGCATAGTTTTCACCCATAAATGTAAGGTTATTCCTGTCCTGCTACTATTGATAAAACTGATATTGACCTAGGAAAGCCATGGGGTTTAATCCATTCCCTGTGAATTATAAAAAGCATTTGTGGTAAATGCAATTTTCCTGTGCAACTTTTCTCCCTAATGTATGTTTTTATAGCACAAGTATTTTGGCCTCTTACCACCTCTTCTCAGCATGTCTTGACCCCTATTTCTGTCTTGACCACCACAGATGTTCTAATGAGAGCTGTAGGATAAACACGGCCTCAAATCCCTCCTTTCCAGCATTTCTAGCAATTCTTAGCACTACCAGTAGAAGTGCAAATTCATCAACATTAACTTCACCGATGGTAACATAGTTGTAGGAGTTAATCTGAATCCAGAACTTTAATGATTCGTATCCCCCTAATGTGTTTTTGGGGTTTCAAATACTTTCACCAATTCACTATTCATCAGTTGTGAAATTTGTTATGTGCAGAGATTCACGGTAATGTTAACCAAACTAAAAAGACCTCTTAAATCTTCTGTGTGCTAGCAAGCCATGTGCTTTGACACAGAATAAAACCATGCATTGTGAACATGACTCTTTAACAATGAAAGAAAGTCAAAGTGATTATCGTTTATTGTAGGCAACTGTTAAAACTTCTTGAAAAAAGGGATATGAAATCTTTGAAATTCAATTCACTTGGTGGGATAAAGATTTCACTTCCGATAAGGATAATATCCTGCAACACTGAGTTACCTTTCTCTGTAAACGAATGCCACCTCCTCATGTTGTCTACTACCTTTCTCTGATCAGCTGTTATTCTACCAGATGGCAGCTCTAACAATATTTGCTTTGCTTCTCAAAAAACATTTTTTTTGCATTTGCCAGATGATTTTCATTAAATGAAAGTGAATATATAGTCTTTCATGCACTTATCGGAAAAGACCCTTGAAAAGTACAGTGTGTTGGTTCCTTCTCAATAGGTAGTATAGGGTAGTATGTTTTGGATTGGTGTTCAAATAAATGGATATTTTTGTTATTGCTGAGAAATTTTTACACAGAGTCAAGGTCTTTTCTGCTTCTCGCCCCACCAGTGAGAAGTCTGGGGATGCAGAAGATGTTGAGAGAGGACACATCCTGAACAGCTGATCCCAACTGACCCAAGGGATAATCCATACCATCACACTCAGCATATAAAGCTGGGGGAAGATGTGAGAGGGGAGGACATTCAGGCTGGAGGTCATTTTGCCAAGTCACCATTACACATGATGGAGGACTCCTTTCCTGGGGATAGCTGAACTACTGCCTGCCCGCCCATGGGACATGGTGAATTAATTCTTTGTTTTGCTTTATTTGTGTGTGGATTTTACTTTACCTATTAAACTCTTTTTGTCTCAACTCATGAGTTTTCTCCCATTGACCCTTTCAATTTTCTTCCCACTGAGTGACGTGAGTGAGCAGCTGCGTGGGGCTGAGTTGCCAGCTGGGGTTAAACAACTTAGAGTCACAGAAAGATGTCATTGATGTAACACTTTTGTGTTCTTGCTAGACATGCAGTACAACTTTCTTTCTTTCCAGAGGATGTTTCTTTATTATTAGTGCTTTTATCTATCACTGATTTTAAATTTTCTATTTTCTATTCTACTTTCATCTTATTTCTCCATTCTCTTTCACCTTTCCCTTCTTTTGTGTTTTTTCCCATGTTTTCAATGGGAAACTGGATTCCACTGGATTTGAGGGAGAGCTGTGCAGCAGCCAAGAAAGAAATTAATCTCAAAATAATCCCTGGATTTACTCTGTTGGTTTCTCTTCATTCCAGAGTGGCAGTCATTTACCGCTAGCCTAATAATGCAGCAATTTTTTGCAGCTCAGAGCCGTCTCAGTTATTTTGTCCAAGGCCTTTTGCAGACAATTTTTGTGAATGGAATGAATGGACAAGGATACGTATTTATACTTATTTACCTGTACTCTCTATGTGGGTAAGAGTAGAATAAAATTAATTTCACTTGAAAATTCTTTCTATATACATAAAATTAAAAATAAAAAATATTTAAGAAAATCAATTTATTTCCATCTCTTTGCTGCTTTTTCTTTGTAGAAGTATGAGGAAACTAGGTGTTCAGAACAACATGATATAACCTGCATTTTATTATTTGGACTACTTGATAGCTGCTTAAACTGTTGAGAAACATTGCTATCATGTAAAGGGAGACTGCAAGGAGAAAAAAACATTTATTTAAAATCTAAAAAATTTTTGCTGAAGTACAGTGTAAATGCTTCTAACATTTCATTGAAGATGGCAAATCATTCAATGCCATGTTCTGTGATAAACTGCAGGTTCTGTGAGTTGTCTGATAGCAAACCATGTATTTGTTTCAGATGACAGCATCAACACAGAGTTTATTTAATCTCCACTGAAGTGAGTTTACTCCTTCAGGTTTTCTGGAATGGATAACCTGTTTAAGAAGGCCAATTTTAGGATTATGTTCCTCTGTTATGATTTGGATAGCATCTGTGTTGCATAGTCTTTAAGAGTTTTCCCTAAGGTGCAGCATCTGGCTCCGTCACAACCAAAGGCCAATTTCTTATATCACGTAGATCAGCAAAATTTCCAGCCTTTTGGGTTTTTTTGCGGTTTTAAAATTCTTAATAGCCTATTCTTTCTATAGACATTCTGTCTATATGTCTAACATAGAGAGGTATGTGATGCTTTACTAAATCAAAATGAAGTATGAGTGCTGGGGTAATTCATTAATCTTGTCAAGTTAGGACATGTCTGTCCATGAATGTGTCACTTTATTCTCCTGTCTGAGGGCCTTACCCTGTCAGAAACTGTGAACAGTCCACACATGTAGAGAAACACAAATGCACACATTAGCTTAAGATAAATTTGTAAAACTGCAAGAGGAAAAACCGTGCTTTAAAGAGAAGACAGCAGGTGAAAGATTCAGCTTTTATTATCATATGTAAGAGGGAAAAAAGCATTTCTCCTTAATTACCAAACTTGCTAAAGCTCAGATGAAAGTGAGTCAAAGAAGATTAATGCAATTCTGCATTTTTTTAACTTTGTCAGTGAGTCACCCTCCTGGAAGCAATCTTGGTAACAAACTAAACAAATCATCACATGTGGTATAACAATATAGTACGCCTAAATATCAAATCAGCTTCTAGTGGGCAAACAAGTAATTATACACCTGCAGTATTTCAAATAGTACAACTCACTAAGCCATAGCTTTTCCATCTGCTGTCCCAGATATCCGCAGTAAATTCACTAAAATTATACTTTTTAAGGATTTCACTCTGAATTCAAAGACTTTTACTCTGGATGGAAGCAGAGAGTGCAGTTGAAAGTCCTATCACCTTCATGGCGCTAACATTTACAGAGGTACCGGAGGAACAAGACCAGAGAGCACATCCAGCTGAAAACCTTTTCTTTCTCTTTTACAGGATACATTCTCATTTCTTCTCTCTGTCTCACAGTGCAAATAGGAGTAGTAAACTGGGAGAACACAACTGGAGCAATTAGAAAAATGAGATTGCCACTTCTACCTGTGATAGAGTATGACCATGACAGAAACATTTCCTGGGTTTCTTTATTTATGTCATGTTACTGACCATTGAGACCTGCTGATTTGGATCTTGGCAATAATGAGAATTATTAATCTGTAATGAGGTCCTAAATGAAAAGCTGCTGCGATGAGGTGAAATATATACTTATTTGCATGATTTAATAATGTGTAATAACACATGTAGAACTGAAATATATTGCTTGCGATATCTCACAAAAGTGCCAAAAATATTAATATGGATAATGGTGGCCATAATCTTTAATCAGAACCAGAAGAAAGAAGAGGTCAGCCTTAAGGAAAGCAGATCAAATTTTTTGTGAAAAGCATTTTTTTCTTCTTTGATAAACAGGAAGCTTTCATTTTCCTGGTTTTAACTGTGTTATATCAACAAAATAATTGAATGTCCCATGAAATTTACCTTGAGTGATTCTTAATCACTTCTAAAGGAGTGAAATAACAGTAATTCCAAAAGTAGATCTTACCAAGTAAATTACTCTATTTGTTGTCCATTGAAATCATGCATAAAAGAACTCCTTTAATCAAATGGTCTCAGAATATTCTATAAATACTGCCATCAGACTTCTCAATGTAAGGGGTAGGTTTCAATTAATTTCATTGATACCACTCTTCTTATGCATACAAACCGGTAAAGTAGAGCATAGAAGTTATACCGGACAAAAAGCCACGAAACACATTACTAACAGATTGAGCAATCAAAAATCTTAAGAAGTCCAAACTCTTTAATCCTAGGCCTAGGCATTATAATTTATAATTTCCTTATTATTTAATACTATTCTAACCCTATGCAGTATTACTCTCTGTTTTTTCTTTAGGTCTTGAAATTAGTATTTTACAATGCATTGAAAATAATGAGTCTAGGTGGGAAAAATGATTCACCAAGAAATTTAATGGTCTCCTCCTCTTCTGTTTTATTCTTTCATCTCTCTAGTTAAAAAAAAAAAAAAACAAAAAAACAAAAGCAAAATTAAAAATATACATTTAAAAAAATTAAATAAAGGAAAAAACAGAAAACAGCATTTTGAAAACAGAAGATGATTAGCAGCCTCAGACATATTTATTGAAGCTTTAGAGCTCTGATTCTATCAATTAAGGACCCATTTTTATTGAGGGAAAACACCCACAGAGATCAGTGACAGCCTTTTGTGTTCAGTCAGTTCATTGTTTCCTGTGCTTATTCGACTGGGCCACGATCCGGCAATTGGATCAGTGGTATCCACATGGGTTGAACAGCAGGATCAAAGCCCAGGCATTTTATCTCTGTTTTGTATGAGTTTATACAGCAAGAGCAAAAAGAAAGATGTTCTTTCAGAAATGAAAAAAAAAGAAAAATCTGGATTCTAGGTCAGGCTGGAAGCTGTAAATTTTGCTTAATTTATCTTTTGAAATTTGTTATATTTCAGACATATCCCAGTTATTGCAGCATAGAAGAATGAAGTTGATGAATCACACATTTCTTAAAAATTGATCAATGCAAACAAAAACTTTCAGTTGTTGTTACAGACAGAATCATACATAAAAACTCTAAAAACAATAGAAAGAAAATAAATAGAAAGATTGAAACAGCTTGGCAGATAAGACATTCAGGATAAGCAGCTATAAGACTGCCAGTCCTTGGCTGTTCCTGAAGAAAGCAACTTGGAGAGAAACTAGTAAAGATTTCTTTAACTCAATAGTAATGAAATAATTCAGTCATACTTTAATGCAAAACTCTAAACGACAAAGTCTGGTTTACACTTTTATGTTTGTGTGTACTGCAGAATCAGACTTTATTGAAAATAGATAAATAATGCTCAGTATTTTGAGTGCACTTTGAAATGTGGAATTGAGATAGTATAGGGAAAAGAGGGAAATATATACTCACCTCACTGGGAGTAAATAATGTTTATTATCAAAAAAACCCCAAATAATTGTAGTTTATCAGCTACTTAAGACATACTTTTCAACCCAAATTTTAGCCACATAACTCAGGCAAATTTTAAGCATAGTTGATTAAATTGCTTCAAACTGCCTATGCAAAGAATTAGGTGTCCCAAAGAGTATTTCAACTTATTTAAGGTCTGCCAAGACCATTTTCATGTTCTATAGAGGAAAACTAGAGAAGTGATCAGATTTCTAGGTTATGTGTTTCGTATATCTATAGTTGAACAATCTAATATTTAACTCAGATTAATCTGGATGAAGAATTCAGAATTAAAAATTTTCCAGAGTAGACAAAAATTACCTTGTTTAGGATGTGGTAAAAGTATCAGAAAGTAAAGGATGATCAAAACTGAGAAAATATGGTGTTTTAACATACATAAAAGAAATAACACTGAGAAAACACAGCATTTTTTATTTCAAGATTTTGAAAGTGGAACCTTAATGTTTACATAAAATCAAAATTCCAGTTTTCAAATCAAACAAAATAAGTTTTAAATTTTTTCCAGTTTTTATATTTTTGCAACTAAATAAAATATTTCAGAAAAAACCTCATTTTTTTCCGAAAGTACTTGAGAAGCAGAGAATTTATTTTTAATTTTCTATTTTATTGTCAGCCTTTGGAAGGAAACACTTCTGTATTATTGTGGTTAAATTTTTGATGGTGTTAGAATAAAAAGTTACTTTTATAGGACTACTTGATAGCTTTAGAAGAAATGAAAGAACTCCTTTTTTTCCCCGTCGTACTCATCTATACAGAGTCACAGAATATTCTGAGTTGGAAGAGAACAGCAAGAATCTTCAGGTCCCACTCAAATGAATGACCCATACAGGAATCAAGCCCACAGCCTTGGTGCTATTAACACCATGCTTTCTGAGTTAACTATAGTACAGTAAAGATTAATACTAATAAAAAACATATTTGTCCCTGTACAAACCATGGTCTTCTTTATTAATATTAGTATATGAGTCTATGTGAAAGAAACCCCTAGGTGAATACATTTCAGTGATTTACTTAAATGAGACAGAATTTAAACTAGGCTGTCATCAACACTTCCTCTGAAATCACAATCTTTGAACTACTTGCGGAAAAGCTCAAAAAACATTCCAAATTATCAACAGAGGATAGAGTTACTGGAAACAGTGTAAGTGGAGTAGTTTATCATCTCTAAAATGCTGATAAGAACCTGGCAAATAAAAATATAAATCTTTTGCATCTTGGATCTCCCTCTCATACTACCCTTGAGGTGTGCACTTTTCAACTCCATCTAAGATGTCACCAGTCAAACACTCAACTTCTTCTTTTGCTTTACCATCAAGTTGCCACCATTTGCCACCATTTCAAGTAAAGATGCTGTTTTATGAGACAGTACTTTTTCCGTGCTTCTTTCTGCATCGTGGTAGAATCCCTCTACTCTTTTTTTTTTTTCCCCCAAAAGTTGCCGTTGTTTCTGGCTTAGTCTCACCTAAAAGCATGTTATCCAAACTTTGGGAAAACACCCTGTGGTGTTGATATGAAAGAGCTATTTAAATGATTAATTGATGTGTTGAATTTTGCAGATTACAAAAATTCATCATATGATCAGAGCACGAAGTTTTTTTCATCAAGAGGGTATGCAGTCATCATTCAAAAGTGTAGGTGATTTAGGAAGATGCAGTAGCTACCTGAAATAATATATTAAATCTCAACTCAATGCCCAGTATTTAATCAGATTCTTCTGAAACTGTGAAGCAAATCTGTAAAGTCATCTGTAGACATTAGTTAGACAAAGAAGTGCAGCTGACAATGCCAAAACATGCTGTAGAAAGATTGACTCGTCATTGATTTCCTGTATCTTAGAGAATCAGTTATTTTGTAAAAATCAGTGTAAAATGGAATCAGTCACACTATCTGCTTACAGAGGGCTTGTGTTATTGCCCAAAACCCCTCTCATCACTGGCAGTGAATTCTTGATGAGACCTTCACATTACTACCAGTACCTTATACTGTCTTTGCCAAGATTTAAATTATTGTACAATATAATAGAGAGCTGGGTTGAGCAAGGCTGAGCGATCCAAGTCTCATTGACATAGACAGTAGCGCTAGAGGAAAAGAGAGAACGAATTACATCCTCAGGTTGAAAATCTACCAAAAATCCAGTCTATGTGTCTAAAAAAGTAGTAAATTTTAGTCCTCACGGTTTTAACTGTCTTTGTAAGACTTCCTAAAGAGACTATCCCAAGGATGTTTTTCAGAATTTTTTTCTTAAAACATACACTTGGTTTTCAGATATGCAGAAACATGCAAAATAACTTAGCACTTTCATCCAAGATTAATTTACCCAGTAAATCTTTTATTCAAAACTGGAATAACAGCTGCTCATGATAAATTTGTGTGGGAGTCCTTTCATCAAACTTAAGTTCTTCAAATATTAAGAATTCTGTGCTGACTTTGAGGTCTCTGGAGAGAAAAGTAGCTCCAAAGGCTGCATCACGTATGGTAGAAACCTTTCACAGCAAAGGATGAATTGCGCTTTTCAAGATGTTCGTTTCTCTTCCTTGACTGTAGAAGGAACCTAGTTGAGTAGCCTGGACCATGTACACCTTAGACTGTGTTTTATACTGGCTAGATTGAGACCACTGATGTTGAATAATATTATTTTCCATCTTTATATGTAGTCTGTTTTGAAGTGCACCACGCTCAGCAATTCTCAGTGAAACCAATAACTGCACATTAGTTTTTGATTACCCAGCTTTAGATTTAGGAGCCTGTGGCAAGGGCCTGGCTTTGCAGTCGTGCCCGATGCTCATATTGTTGTTGCTTTCCTTCCCCTCTGCCCCAAAGTGATTTGTTGTTTTTTCAGTCACAGGTTGCCATCTCTTCGCCTCTGCCAGCAAGAGAGCATGTGTGTGCCCTTCCTAATCCTTGGCAGGCAGGCAGGCAGGCAGGCAGGTTACATAGAGCGCAAAGGCATTTGGCCTGCAGCCGGCTGACTTTATCTGATACAGACTCATACAGTTCCTCTATCCTGCAAAGTGCCAGGGGAATTACCCTGAGAGCTGAGAGACAAACTGCAGGCAAAAAATACCTGCATGCAGTGGATCTACAGCCACCAATGCACATCCCACTTCAGAGGATTTTTAAGGTCCTTAGCAATTTTCTTTTATTTTAAAGAGGGAATAAAAATATTTTTTAAACTATAACCCAGGATCTGAAGAAATTTACGTCAACAATTTAAAATATCTTATTTAACATTTTGAAATATTATGATTGTACACCATTTTTATAATACAGAGAAAAAACTGTAGGAATAAATAAATGTCTTAACTATTTTTAGTGATGAATTGGAGTAAAAATGAGGGAAAAGTGTCTTTTGCACTCTAAGGATAACAGCATTACTCTTTTTAAGTAGTTCTTTGTCCTTAATCAATATTCTACTGAAAAAAAAAAGGAACTTATTAAGAGAAATAATTGCCACAAACCTCCTAAAGCATTGAAGAGCAGATGATAGACTTTCTCATCATGAATGGTTATAACAATTACCCTTCGAGGTAGGATTTGAATAAGTCATATAGAAATTACTGCATCAACTTACACGCACTGAAGCCTTTTCTTATACGTTTTGACCTAATTTAAAATTAGAATTTCAATTGTGTCACAACCAGATACTAGAACATTTTGTTCTATCTTTCATGAATATATGCAGTCTTGAACACATATTCAGTAAACCATTACTATTGAAGAAGTAATTTTATTTCAAAACTACTGCATTTATTATGAAAAACTTATATGAAAGGTTGTACTGTTTTACATGAATAATCTGTCTTTGAAGAAAGAGCAAGGGAGGTTTGCAGCAGCTCGATGTTATAGTTTTCAAAGCTTGTAATATATGTAATATGACACTTCCCTTTCTGAAAAGTTTTTCATGTTAGTGAGGATGTTCATAAGCAAATGTATTTGGAAAAGTGGGTTATAAATGTCATAGTGAGCTTTCAACTTAAGCCATCTTGCATAATACTAATTAAGCATGAACATTAATAATATTATGTCACAAAAATATCATGGCAAAAAAAAGAGTCAGCAGACTTCCTTTTTGGCATCTGTAGTCCCATTTCTAAAGCCTATGAATTCTTTTATTAGATGCTTATAACACTTTTTATTTTTGTTTTATTTTATTATATTTTTTCAATTTTGCTAAAAATAACAGTATTGGAACATGAAGGATTTATAATTGTATGAGTATCTGAATTTGAATAATTTGAAAAAGAAGGGTCAGCAATCTGAATCTATTTTTAGGCTCCCAAGACTATTGTTTTTGAATGTGTTAGTTATTTAATGACAATAGAGGACAAGATGCTGAATCTTACAAAGAGTATATTTTGCTCCCAGATGATCTGTCTGTGCAACTTTTTCTCTGAAATGAAGTACAGAGTTTTCACACATTCCCTCTCTCTGACTCCTTTCATGCACATTTTCTCAGAGAAGATCTCAGTACCTATGTCCACCGTCTCCAGTTACCAAGAGAAGCTGTGTCGCCACCAGCAGGCAGTGATATTTTATGCTATATTGTGCCTAGGGTAAGCAATTATTTTAAACCAAGTATCTGTTCACTTCACACTTTGTCTGTCTTTACAAAACAGTGAAGCTTAGGATCACAGAACTGGCTGAAAAACAGGAGAACACCTGCACAGGTCAAAGAGATTTGCCTAAGGCTTCTTTAGCATTTATCACAGAAAATTTAAATACGATGAAAAATTAGTTCCTTTTTATTCTAGATGTTTGACTTTGAGAAGCAGTTAGGAACCTGCAAGTCTGTCCCCTTCAAAACTTACTATACACACAGAGAGTAGGGAACTGTGATGAGATTAATAGGTTTTCAAGAGCAGATACAATGGACTCTTGGGATTATATATCAAGCATAATATTTTTGTTGCTGTATTGTAGGTGTTATTTCAAAAAGCTCTAAGACGGCAGGAAAGACAAAAATGTGCAGTCAAATCCCAAGGGCTGGTTAGCAGGTTGAGATTAGCCCACAAACATAGTAAGAGAACTTATAGGGTGCAGTTTCCTTCCAGCTGTGGTGTGTACCCTGCTTCGGTGTGCTGTGTTGCAGGGCTGCTGCTGGCATGTACACCCTCCATACCTAAGGAGGAATGAGGAAAAGGAGACTCCAAGAGAACCAGGGTCTGTAGAGGTTTGGTGCATGTGGTTGTTGCTGTAAGAGCCTCTCTTCCTTGTGCAGAGATGGAAAGAGATTTGTTTTTTATTAAACTTTAGTGAAAGAAAACAGGTGCAAATGCGGAGTGGGTGTATGCAAAAATGAACAGAAAGATCAGCAGTTTTAACATAGGGTTAGTCAGAAACTAATAGATGAAAACAACTTAATGCTGAAGAAAGTTAAAACTGACCAAATTTTCTTTACCTTCCTGTGATGCAGTGAGTTATGTAGTTCCATCAGTAGAATTTGGATTGTATGCATAATAGCTACCTACAATCACAGTTACAATTTAATCCATTTAAATGAAACTTCAAAATGTTATTACAATATATTGAGCTTTCATTTTTATTCCAAGTGACCTTTGTAGAATTCAGATTGCATTTCTGGATCCACTTTGAGTATAATAATATTTTTGCTTCTTACTGTGAGCTGCAATTGTCTGTCCTTGCATCATTCCTATTCTACTCTGCTCAGGCTAATTCCTGATTACACTGTAGTGTTAGACTCCTCTATGAAGAATTCTGAGCAAGGAGGAAAGTTAAAACTAGGGTCCAAACACAAAAATACAGTTTTGGATTGCTTTCAAAAAGAAAGGTGATGTTTAGTAAGGTGCAGTTTATCTTGAGCCTCAGATCTCGTTAAGCTTTATTGTCTTTTTCCTTATACTCTTGGAGAGTGCGGGTACTTGTAGAGAGATGCAGGAGGTGGGTTCTTTACATCTCCATTTGTAACTTCTATGTTTTCCAAAAGTAATGCATGAGGTTTTCAATAGCTTCTCTTATTAAAAAAATATGTATTCCTTGCAGCATCTGCAACAACATTAGTGAAAAAGACAAAATATGCAAAAAAACTACTTAATAGTAGACATTGTAAACATTTGCATGTATAGATAGTCCAGATTCCTCTTTGATTAAATACAGAGAAATTGACATTTTTAGGGCAGGAATGACTGAGGATCTATTTTAGATGTCAACTCTAAGATAAGATTAAATGTGTTGTAAAAGTATCTATCATTGTCTTTCTTTCTTTCTCTCTTTCTCTTTTTCTCCTTCTCTCTCTTTCTCTAGCTCCTTCTCTTTCTTTCTTTTCTTTCTTTCTTTCTTTTCTTTCTTTCTTTCTTTTCTTTCTTTCTTCTTTCTTTCTTTCTTTCTTTCTTTCTTTCTTTCTTTCTTTCTTTTTCTTTCTTTCTTTCTTTTCCTTTCTTTCTTTCTTTCTTTCTTTCTTTCTTTCTTTCTTTCTTTCTTTCTTTCTTTCTTTCTTTTTTCTTTCTCTGTCTTTTTCTCTTTTTCTCTCTCCCTCTTTCTCTCTTTCTCTCTTCCTTTCCTTCTCTCTTTCTCTCTCTCTTTCTCTTCACAGACTGTAAAGTAGAATACATGTCTGATTTAGCTACTGTTTAACAGCCATCAACATTAGTCAAACGACCCCAATTAATTTTGGTTTCAGTGTTATGAGGTTATGAAGACTGGTAGTGTCTACAGCAATGCCAAAAGGAATATCTGATATAGAATATGTACCTCAGCAGTGCTTTTCTACTAAGATCACCAGTCTATTACTACTATACCTCCTACTACACTTTTGTGCTATTAAAACTTTCCCTGCAAAGATGTAAACTATATGAAAACCAACAAACAAACCAAAAACCCATCAAAGCTTGTTCCATAGGACTATTGATATAGTTCAATCTTATAATAAGCACAGGGATAGCATTCAGATTTCTTATTTCAGACTGCTTCATAGCAAGTACTTTGGTGGACCCACAGCTACCGAGGGTACAAGGAGTGTGATATTCAGGCTGTAGGTGACATGCCTGGGACAAGAGACTGAAAGAAATCCTTTACAAAGGTTAGGGATCTTCAGATCTCTCAGGCTTTTTACTGCTTCGTTACATGGAATAAAATTTCAGTATCCTCCCATGGGACATTTGAAAATTCAATTCCTCCTTTTTTCCCAAACTTTGAAAAATTTCTAAACAGCAGTCTGGTCACAAATTACCTTGTAAGATTCAGTTGCTGGATATTTTTTCAAGGATCTTAAAAGTGCTCAGGAATTAATACTTGGTATTTTTGCAAGAAACTGTAAACCTGAAGAAGGTTTATAGAATGTCAGTGTTGTTACTTGAAAATTCATAATTCTTTTTCCTGAAATTTTAGAAAGGAACTTATTCTGTGAAGTAAAATTAATTTTCTTGCTTAAATTTTGAAAATTCCAATTATTTTATGCAGAATCTCCTGCATGTGGTAGATATATTGCGGTGCTATTGTGAATTTGCTAAACTCAGTGTTGAAATTCCAATGATGATTACAGTTCTGAAATATAATTCAATAAGAAGAGATGATGGTTTTGGATATCATTTGTAAAATTAAATTTTCCTGGGCTACCAGTAAGTGGTTTAATGAAATCATGCATCATGATTATTCCTTATCAGCTGAAGCATTAGTGCCCAGTAGCCTTCACAGTTTTTCTTTCACCATCAATAGCTTTAAGGATAAGGTTTACTCACAATGTCCTTCTTTCCTTTCAATTTTCAGAAATATTTCAGGTGGTTTATTTGCAGTTTCAAATGCTCTGAATGCAGTTAAGGTTTTTATTCTGCTAGACCATTAAACAGACCTACTGCTATCCAGTTCTGGTAAAAACTGAGGGGCTAATCCGTGTTCATGATCAGTTTATCCTTCCATAAAGAACCTCTCTTTATTGTTTGATTAGGTTTGGAAGTTTGTAGCCATTCAAAAGTTTCTCTAAAAGATAGAAGTAAATGGCTTTCAGGAATATTCTTTCAGTTATAGTGTCTACCTTAAAAAGAGCATACATGGTATGCATGAACAGCTTGGATACTACAGTGTTCCTTATACATAAATAGGGCCTAATTCTCACCTAGTTGTGACCAAATTAAAGCATTCATTATATACTGAGTTGATTAGTTCAGAAGACAATAGATGATATGGAAACTGTGATGCAAGCATTCTGACCTTGGTCCCGGGCTTAAAGAAAGAAATGGCAAAGTTCCTATTGACTCTAATGGTTTGTGATCTGAGACTGTGGAAGAAGG
This sequence comes from Eulacestoma nigropectus, assembly GCA_013397775.1. Lineage (NCBI taxonomy): Eukaryota > Metazoa > Chordata > Aves > Passeriformes > Eulacestoma > Eulacestoma nigropectus. Next base: position 37,205 of record VZTE01004412.1, read on the forward strand.
TTGGTTGCAGAAAGATTTTTATTAACTGTGTAAGACTTTGACACAGACTGACAGGCTTAAACTTGTGTAAATGTATTTTCATTCCAGGGGCTGCCTTACGAATGTTTCATATTCTCATCACTGTAGTCCCCCTTATGCTTCTCACTGTCATTGTTACAGTATGGCACCTCTTCATGTAACAAACCTACACAGAATAGAAGAGTAGATTGTGAAAAAAACAATGGGAAAGCAGTGACTTTTTCTCAGACACTACTGAGGTCAAAGATCAATGTTTCTTCCCTTTCATGTAACTTCGATAGCATATTCAACATCTGTTATGAATTCTGCACCATCTGTGCTAAAGGAAGTAGAATATAAAACTATGTACATTTTAGAGACTTGCGCTTCTTTAATTGTTAACTGCAAATGTTTTGCTGTGGCTGTGGCTTCACAATAGTACAGACTGTAATTGCTTGTAAACTATAACCAGGGCCAAAGTCTTACAACTGGCACCCATGCTGTCATTCAGAGGCAAAGACAAGAATGATTTCTGTCCAATTAACGTGGAAATGTATACCTCTGTAACCTGCAAAAATTCAGATATACTTGGATGGGAAGGAACTTCTATTTCTATGACTGCGTTGATGGAAAGCAACAGCTGAATTCCAGCCTAGCAGCAGGAAGACATTATCAACCTACTGTCTGAGGCTGATGAATATTTCAATTCCGTTCTTCTAGTCTGCTAATAATAGACACTAGAGCTTTAATCTTATTTATTTATTTGATCTTGCCTGCTTTAACCGGATAATTGTTGATTGCTAACTTTATTTGGCTTTTTCAATTAGCTTAATTTTTAGAAAATGTTCAGACACTGTGCTGGATTTAGTCTATTACTGTTCTGTAAAATGGGGGTGATTCAACAGAAATCAATATTGCTTACTGCGCTGTCCTTTAAGGACTGGATTCTGCTCCCGTGAGCTTTTAAAGGAATTGGTTTAGGCTCATAGTTACAGATTAAAAAATATACAAAGAAGATAAAAATTCACCTGAAAAAAACCATTAATTTTGGTAAGCTTTATACTACAGTGGAGACATATTTGACAATTCTCAACATTAATAAATTAGACATATTAAAAGGAAAAAAATAGGAAACTGGAACTTCAACTGTTTTGCCAAATAAAAAGAGAGGGGGAAAAAAGAGAAGAAAAAGAGAGAAAGTGAAGTGGAAGGGAGAGAAAGAGATTCTGGTTGTCCTTGTCTGGTTGTCCTTGTCCTTGTCTCCTCTTATATGAGGAACTTTGTACTTGGCTGGACTGGAAGTCATTTTTGCTGGTAATGTTTTTTTCTGGCTGGGAAATGGGTTAAGAATCTCTATCCCTGGCAACTTCTTTCTTTTTTTGGGTAGCTAGCTTAAAGAAACACCCTTGTTTATTTTGGCTGTCTGAATTTGCCTATTGTAGACAGAAGATTCAGAAAGAGAGGGATGTAACAGCGCATCTGCAAGTGGACGATCAATCACAGTCATACTGAAAACAGAAATAATGTTTAAAAGTGTTAGCAATGATCTGGTGATACTGTAGATCTATTTTTCTTTCAGAATATACATGTCCAAAACATCATTGTTGAGAAGCTTTACTTTCTTAGCCAATGTAAAATTATTTCAGTGCATTAGCTCTGATAAACTTTCATTTGTAGAAGCCTATTTCATCTTCAAAAGAAGGGAACAAATATCTTTCATTACTTTGCCCACCATCCTCCCTCCCCCAAACCTTGAACTGTGTATTGATGTCCTTGACAACACAAAAATAAAATTCTGCATTAAACTGAGAGGAAAAATCCAGAATAATTAAGAGAAAGCTGCATCCTTTCATTTCCACACAGCCTCTGGAAAACTCATGCTGCAAGAAGAATTTCTAACCGTAGAGGACTGTGAATTGCACATGATAAATAACTGTGTAACCTTCTCCAATTCCTCCCTTAGAGGAGTTGAAAGGAGGAAAAAATCCAATCTTTTGGTCCATATATTCACAGGAGGAGGAAGGGATGAAGTAACTTAGTCTTATCTATCCCTTTAGTGCCATGAAAGGCACTGAATGCAAGTTGTCTGCAAACAGATGTCTTGATGTTTTGAGAGAGAACAATCATTCAAGGAGAGGGCATTGCTAGAATGAAGAAATATTCCTCCTCACTAAAAGCCACAGGCATCTTCTTTATGTAGTTACTGTTGACACTGGCAGAAATGCTTTGCAGAATTCCCACTCTGCACCTGTAAATTCCCCCAAGGCACGTTTGAAACCTTAGGGGATGGACAGCCAGGGACAACACATGGGCATGGTCAGGGCCTATGTGCATGTGAGATGGTTTTTCAAGCATACCTCAAGGTCAAAGAATCCACGGGAAAAACATCTCACTAAAGTCCCTGTGGGTTCGCAGGACTGTGATCCCTGCTGACTCTGTGGGTGTCCGGACCCAACCCCTCAACATTCCTCAGCACATGATGCAGTGGAAACTGTGGCTCGAGCCTGCAGATCATTCTGCCTGATTTTTGGCCATCCCATGACTTTTTTCCATGGGAGGATGTTAACTGAGCCAAAGTGTTTAACTGAATCTGGCAATTCTCACCCATTTGCTGGCAGCCATCAGTTTGGTGAACCGACATAATTTGTGACAGTCTCAGTGTGGGAAACTAAATGGAGACATTTTTATTTTAAAACAAATTAACTCTGCTCCTGTGAAGAGAAAAAATGAAGAAAAAAAAAATATGTTCCAGGGCTAATTATTTCTTGTGCCTGAAATGAAGACACAGGCAGTATAAAACTGTGGGATGAAGTGGAAAACCACTGCTCCTAAACAAGACAAACCAAGACTGCCCACGCGCATTAAAAATTCTAGGAAACAGGGATAAACTCCACAGTTTAAACTGTAACCTTAGCAATGTGCTGTGCTGTCAATAAGAGATAATACACAATTACCCAGGGAAAGAACCATTTCTTCCAGTCTTTCTTGCACTTCTTTTTGAAGTTTTGTTTGTTGAGAAAAGAAATATTACTTTTTGCTTGCTTTGCCCTCCCTTCTTCAGCGGTTTTCTAGAGTGATTTCTTCTTTGACATGCTCACATGAATGTTGCACATCATAGTGTCCACTCTAGCTGCCAGACTAGACATGGAGCTGGAACTACCATCATTTGGGTTGTCTCCAAATTTCATGGCTTCCTCTTGTAAGCCTGCTTTTGGTCCCTCCTGGTCTTGTCGAAAAGAGCCCTTGATCAGTAAAAAGTGCCATCATTAAACCTAATAATGAAACTCTCCTCTTGAAAGGGTGCAGCATTCAGGGAAGGCAAACCATCGTGGAGTAAAAATCACAAAATACCTTAGAGTTTACTCTCTACAGAAATGCTCTTCTGGCATCATCCTTCTTCTGGCAGTAGCCAACAGTCAAAGTGTTTCCAGAATGCTGGGGCTTCTATTTCCACCTCCCTCCCCTCTTGCCATAGCTCTGAGCAGATTTAACAGAACTTTACCCAATCAGCCTCAATCACTTCAACTGATTTTGGGACCGTAATTTTTTTTGTCTCTGTGAAATTAATTTCACCATGTTAAAAAGTATTAGGTGTTCATCTTTTGTAAGAAATGAAAACAGCTTGTGATCTGGGATGTTATTTTTTTCCTTTCCATTTAAACTAGAGAATCATGTGAAAAATACAACCAGAGAATTTAAACAAAGGAAAATGAGCCTTGCAGTGCTTTTTGTTTAGCTACGTGTTACAGTTGAATGTTTGTTATAAAGGCAGTGTATTATATCAAAAAGAAAAGGCTATTGGCCAAATCTGCTGCCATTTATATACCATAGCAACTCATCAAAATCTTGAATAAAATTATACACCCTCAACAACTACAAGTAACACCACTGAAATGAAAACATATTTCTTCACATGGGCACTGATGTAAAATGGAATATTTGACACAAAATAAATAAATACAGAGCTTACTTAGAAAACTATTGTTATTTCACCATGTCCAGTCTTCCCAACATGTCAGCTTCCTAATAAATACTAAATCAAAAGTTGGAATACAAGTGAAATACAGAATCCAAATATGTCACTAACAATGGTGTTCAAGACCAGGTTGGGTGGAGCTCTGAGCTATCTTATCCAGTGGAAGGTGTCTCTGCCAATGGCAGAGGGGTTGGAACGAAATGATCTTTAAGGTCACTTCGAAACCAACCCATTCTATGATAATTCTCTGTGTGTTTTGTTCCTCTTATTCTTCTCTTTTTTGCTGTGTACTCTTATAGATTTACCAATCTTTTTTTCTTTTTCAGTGATTTGAGTTTTCGACCACTAAAAATGTTTAATCAGGCAAATTTTCATCTCAGAAAAGACATTAAGCCAGAGAAATGACAACATTATATTTTACAATTACTTATTTTTTCCAAATATAAACAGTATTTTAATAACCATCTAGGGTGTCAAATGGAATTATAGATCCATGCCACGTGAATATCAACAACAAAGTATTCACTAAAATTTTATATTTTACTTTCTTTTGATTGAAAAATATTTATTAATATAGTATGCTCTCAAGATTTGGTAATTTGATTAACCTCTTACATCATATAGGCTGCTGGCTGCTGGAGTGATTTGAGTACTCATCTGCTTGTTTATTAAGCTAAAGCTACACTGCAAAAAACTAGATTCATATTATTTCTTGCACATTTCTGAATAAATAATTGATGAGTTCTATTTTTCACCATGTCCCTTATTTTCTGGAGCTATTTCTCTGTGAAATTATTTTTCTTCATTCTTAATGAGAAACTGTCCAGTACTTTAGTGGTTACTAACAAATTAAAAATAAATCTGGAGTCAAGTGTGATTGTTTTGCTAGAAAGAATAAGGGGAATGTTATGCAACAATCTCTACTGCTTGTTTTCAGACACTAAGTCTCTCTGCACTTAGTTATGTCTGTAAAATCCATAACATCTCCTTCTTGTCACTGTAGAGCCAGGAACAGAGAGATGTAGCAACATCAAATCCAGCAAAAGAATGAATTATTTATTAATTTTACAATCATTTTTATATAGTCTAATTCCATAAAGCTATTGGACAACGTTCACACTCCTCCTAGGGTGATTGGTTTAGGTTCTATCCCATCCATGGTAAAACATTTCTCAGTGTACCATGAACAGAACTTAGCAAAACACCAGATGTGAATATCGTCTGCATAAACTACCTTACTGTTTTCATATCTTGCGTGAGAAAGGAAAGGTTCTCAAAGAATTAATGCAAGAAGCTGGAAAATTCATCTGCCAGCAGCATTTCAGTATCCACACCTTGTCACCTCAGTTTCTCCAGGATTCTTCTCTATGTATAAGCCTGAGTTGTGTGAAGTGAAATTATATCATAAGTATTTTTTTTTTTTTTAGTATACTACAGGTTGAGGTGATTGATCCCATTTTCTACATCAAAGCACAATCTCCTCTCCAAAACCTGTTCACAGTCTTTCCTACTAGCAAGACTGCTTTGCCAGAAAAGTTTTCTGAAATATGCCTATAGATGGATCATATATTTTTTGTCCATTATCTAACCAATATTTCTATGGAAATTAATTTTCTGATAAAAAAAAACTTGCTTAATGTGTTGAAGAACATAATGACTTATTTGGATGTCTTGCTACTAGCAGACAGTGACCCAGTTAAACTTCGGATTTCAAAATAAGACTGAAGTATTTCGATGTTTTCACAATTTTTAAATACAGTCATAATTTTAATTAGACTTGATATCCTCTGTGTTTATGAAATTCACTCTGCTTCTGGATCTAAAAACAATTTAAGGTTTCTCATCATTACAGAGGAACCTCAGAAGCAAAGAACCTATCTAGGATTTGGATGTGTCAGTTCTGCTGCAGGTAAAAAAAGATGTGAAGTTACTTGGAAGATCATGGAAGTCATTCTCTTCTTCTTGACATTCAGAAGCTGGGAAACATTGAAAGTCACAAGCAGTGTTGGTATTGGGAAAGATAACTCTGTGAAATATTAGCCAATAACTCAAAATTCCTCGTTTAGTTGCAGCGTATTACTTAACTTGATGCCTCAGAGCTTCTAGCAGCTGAAGCAGGCACTCTGACCAGAGCAACTTCACTGTCACTAGCCCTCTTTGTTTCTGCCTGGAATTAACCCTGACCAAAGTAATTGTTATCATCTCAGTCATTTATTCACTATTTAGAAGTTAGTTGTTGTTTAAGTAGTACATGTCTATATATAAATTCAAATAGATAGATTACTTTATCTGACCTTTCTTTTTTTTCCCCAGACATAATATTCAAAGGTAACAGTTTGTGTTAATGATCCAGCAGACATAATTTTATTTAGCCTTACCTCTAGACAGCAGTTGAGTTCACTTAGTAACAAGCCCATAGATTCAGAAATCCAGGCATATATATGTCAAAATACTCACCAAGGAACAAGAAAAGCATGTTCCTTCTGTTAGCTGATCTTTCAAAAGCTGTCTTGTTGTCATTTCAGGCCTGGATCTTCTAGTTTTCAATGGAATTGTTCCATTTTATCTGAGATGTGAAATTCTTTGAAATGGAAATCCTAAATCATTACCTCTTGACAGCTTCAAAGGATTGATAGCCCACTTTGAATCTCTTTGAAGTACTTACTTCAAATTAAAAAACAAGTTACCCTGAAAGAAGACAATTATACCTTGAGCAATAGACATTCTTTCTGAAAGGTTGCCTGGTCCATGAGCATCTTTGAAGTACATATCGTTCACCAATTGTACCTCAGAGTTTAACCAGTAATAAACACTCCCTTGTAATACAGAGATGCAGTCTGACACTTTAATAGTCAAAGAGGAATTACAATTAGTTTTAGTCACTATGTACAACGTTGTTCCAAATAACCAAATTAATTTGAGGAAATCAGGTATTACAGGAATAGCAAGAAAAAGACATCTTCTAACTCTTAACTTCATCTCAGACTACAAATAACAGGATTAATTCAGCAAAAAAAAGTACAATGCTTCCTTGCTCCCTTCTTTTCCTGAGAAAATTAGCTGCTCATTTTGACTCTTTATTAATCTAAACAATAAATAATTCCTGAAATTCAAGATTTGTAAGTCTATGTTAGTTAAATTAATGCTCAGGTGAAGATGTTCTATTTCCAAAATTTATACATTAAAACCTGTGTAACAAAATCTCTGAGTTCAATTTCTACATTCTTGACCTTTTTGAAGAAAATGATACATATGAAAGATTGTGATCAACTTAGATTTATGTGTTCTTTTGTCCTACTCTTCTCCTTTATGTCTTGGTTATTTTTTTATCCCATTTTTAGTCATAAAACTAGAGTAGAGCTGAAATAAAGAAAAATATAAAACAAAGATTTTGAATCTAATTGATAAACTTTAAATAAATGAATAGCCCTTCTTTTTTAGAACTTTAACTTGATTATGATTTTTACAAATTTTCATGATCCAGGCATATAGGCGAGATTAATTATGTATCTAAGATGCAAATAGGGTTAAACTGGTGTTTCCTCCTTTTTCCCACAGTACCTGTGGAAATCCCAAATACAGCAAGTGGTCTGTTCAGTGAAATCCCTGGTCACTCCTGACTGACATCTATTTTCAAAGTTTACTTGCCACACAATATTTTCAGTGTGTTTAGAAGAGTCAGCATGTTTGGGTGGACTGAAGTACTGATAATAAAGGAAGAACAGGCACAGTGTCATCTTTCCCATGCAAAAAATATGCTTGCTTCAAAGCATAGTTAATTCTATGTGATTTGCAAGTGTATACAATTGGCAGGTTAGACTTATGATTTTCATGGCTGGCAAAAAATCCAAGGGAGCGTTGGACACTATATCAGGAGAATTCATGCCTCCTTAAGAGGAGGTAAGCAGCTGGCAAGCATCAAATATACTATGATCTGGGCTTTATTCAAGAAACATTATCTTGACAGTATATAAATTATCTTTACAACCCTCTCTCTAGCATTCCCTTTCAAGGAAAATTCCTAGAGAAGACAAAATAAAAGATGTTCAAGGAGGTGTTTCATACTTCATCCTCCTGTTTCATACTTCATCCTCCAAGGCAAATAAAAGGGAAAAAAAATATCTCACTAGTCTGATTCTTGATCCCACATACTTTGATATAATTAAGTGCAACAGCATTGAAATTATTCAAATTATGCCACTACAGACCCTTCAGATCAAGATCAAAATGAGATTCATTGTATCAGTCCATTTTTACTTGTGTTGATGATGTTGATCCACTTATTCAGATCCCTCCTGTTTTTTTCAATTGGAAACTGATTTACTGAAACAGTAAATCACAAATTTACACACTTCCTCTAGCTGTTAAAATAGTTCTGTCTAGATAGAACATGCAAAACACAAAACAATATACTTTTTATTATGCATAAGAGAAATACTTATCAAGTGAGCTGATGTTCAAATAATGATAACCAAACGCTGATCTTGTTATTCCTTCCACTAGTGACAATAATGAGTAACACAAAATATCATCTTAAAATGAATAGAATGAAAGTCAAAGCAAAGGAATCTCACAGCATCACAAAAACATCACTTAGAGAGTGCTGATTAAGACTGGACAAGAGGAAGGGAATGACATGAAGAAGTGCCTTCATTTTTCGTTGTTTCTCCTCTTCCAAATATAAAAACAAGCCCAACTATGCAAATTCAAACTTTGGATTGAATAAAATTGGCAAGCACACTAAGCATGTGAGCATACTCTTTTTTTTCCCCTAATAGAACACCAGTTCTCTGCTGAGTGCTACAGACAGAAACAACAGATCTCTAGGTGTCATAAAAATACCTCTGAAAATCAAACATCTCTTTACAATATAATCCAAAGTAAGGAGAGATGTCAGGAGTTATAACAGCAAAAATTTCAAGTCACTAGGCCAAAAGTCTCTGCTTATGTGTATGCAAGGGTCACTGACCTAAATGGAGTTAAATCATGGTGAGCTGGTGAGGCGCTGCCTTGTGTTGTCCATCCAGTCTGGTTTGCAAAAAGGCACACCTATGACTTCAGGTTTTCTCTCATTTGGGTGTGAGGGGGGTCTTTTTAGTTTTCAAGCCAAAATTTGGAAGATACATCAGACTAACAACATAGATGATAACGAATAGCTTTTTGGGTTACCAGAAAACTTTTATCACTTGGAGAAATTGCAAGGTACAGTGTGAAAATTTCTAGTGTGAGATATGGGTGGCTATTGTAGTAATTCTTTACTGCTGGAGGTTGTTCCTCTCCTTCCACTGCCTTTTACATAGTTCATAGTTTTCAGCAGCTCTGTCTAGATGCTTTTGAAACCTGATCAAGTATTGTTTGAAGGCCCCAAATTGCCGCTTTGCTTTAATCACCTCCTTAAACATCTGAATTGCCTGTAAAGTAAACAAAATAAGGACAAATATGTTTAAAAGAACAGTTTGAAGCATTTTCACGACTCTAACTCTGCCCATAAACAGCCGTACCCATGAGTCACAGCCTCCCTTTTTCCTCATTGCTTCTTTATGGTTTAGCTCAGTTATATCTCAAATATTATATAAAAAACATGTCCAGATGTCTTTCTAATATGCCACCAATCCTACAAGCACGCAGATTGCAAATATTTCAGGAAATCACAGTAAGTAGATAATAGAAAGAACATAGCTAACTCGTTTTAGCTAATGTAGGACAGTTTTCCATGACATATATTTAGTTCTTGATGTCTGTCTCATATGAAATAGCTCCTGGAATAGTTATCTCATTTCCTACAGGAGACACCTAAACCAATACATATTACACTGTTGAAAGTTTTCCTAATATCCAACCTATAAGTGTTTAATTAATTTGATCCTACTGCTATTATATATATCCCTCCACAGTATACCTTCTCTTTTTATACACATTTGGCAAATATCTAGATTGCTTAGACCAAATCCTCACTGAAGCCATGCTGATTTAAACCATATGAGTATCTGGCTCTTTATGTCTACTAAATAAATCACTTTAAATCTTTCCTCACAGCTTAGTCTCTATAGATCTCTGTCCTCTTGCAGCTGTTTCCATGCCTGTTTCAATTTTTTTAATGCTTTTTTTTAGTTAAGGACAAGAGCAGGATGACAGTAGTAGTGCAGATACAGTCAGTCTTTGGTAATACGGAATGCAGCTTTCCTCACTCTGTTCCATTGGTTTGATGCTTCTGTTAACATAATAAACCCTATAGTTATTTTAGTTGCCATTTGCATACCCTGACCTCCTCCCTAATTAGAACTCAAACAGGTATTTTTAAGTATTCTTTCCTTCTGAATTTCTATTTCCCTTGAATAGCTGTGGTTTGGAAAACTTGTGCCTCATAGGTGTAATACAATAAAATATTATTTGTTTCTCTTCTCTTTTGCAATTTTTTCTAAGGCAGGAAATATGTTCATTCACAAACCAAATAAAAATTTACACAAGACTTGGTGAATGATTAGTATAAAGTACCCATGCTGAAACAGTAACAGAGATATGACTCTTGATGAATGAGGTCTAAATTTGGTTTGCTTTGAAATGCTTTCTTTGTTTGTGTTAAACACTTAGGGTGCACAGGTTGCTCAGTTGTAGTCAGTTGCTACAGTGGAATTATGTCCAGATATGGGGCTATGTACTCTGCTTCTCCTTATGTACAGAATAAATAGTTACCAAGCCCTGTGACTGCTAGCCCCAAATTTTAATCATTTCTTCTGTTTAAATTTTGCTGTGTTTTTGTTTCATGCCATTAAGCACTAAGCCATTGATTTTTAACAGACTTCATGACTCATTTTATGTGTTGTTATCCATTTGTTTTCTTTATAAGCAACATATAGTGTTTCTCATTCACAGTACATAGAGTACATCCGACAATCTTTCTTGACAGTCCAGTTTAGCCTCATTCTACATCTAGGATTTCTGGCCCTGTTCAGCTGACTCTTGTGGCCTTGAGATACCTGGCAAAGACCTCAGGTACAACCTAACTCACTTAAGGCATAACACGATCTTAGCCAAAGTAGCCCTGACTGGCAAGGTCATGACAATAACTATTAGTGTAATCAGTCCTAAAAGACCCTCATGAATCAATATCTTGTTGTGTAATACCTGCTGGTTTTAACTGTGGCTCTATCTCCTGGGGGAAGAGAATGATGAATGCTGGATCCCTGCAATTAAGAAACACTTCCAGGTAATATCGCTGAGGTACAGATATGTTCTGATAAATCTCTCTGAATCTTCCAGGACTTTGGAAGTTGCTCCAGGATCAAAGTTCACAGCTTCTCAGAAATACAGACAAAACTGAATTTTGTGGAAATAATAGGGTTTTGAGGATTAATACATAAATTGGGAGCCCTGACAGAAAGCTGAGAGGAGTCATTTTGGCTTCTGGGAAGGTGAGAGAAAATTAGGAAACAGCAAAAGGAGTTTCAAGGAAAAGGTAGACATAGAATTTCATGGCACTTTAAGGATCTGCAAAAAAGATACAAAGATATTCAAATTATTGGAAACTGTCAGTCTTCCCCACTTTAATATGGCTTCCTCCACTGCCCCTGTTTCATTTGGGAACAGGATTTTAACTTACACAGTGTTTTCTTTCCAAGACTCACTATTTCCCTTGGAAATAGGCCTTTATTCACCAACCCTCCCCTTTCTGCCTAACACAAGAAGACCAGATATAGACAGCAGGAGTAGGATCTTCTCTAACTGATCTCTAACTTCTTTTCTTAAAGAGATGAAGAAAGCAAGAGAAGTGGCAAATCTGCTCCTGATATTGCAAGGCCTGAAGAAAGATGCTGAAGGTAGCTGCTGCAGCCTCCATATAGAGTTGCGTCATCAAAAAACCAGACATGACTTCATGACTTCTCACATGCATAACATGAGTAGCCCTTACAGAGCAAGAAATTGGCTTTTTGGATCACAGATTACTTGAGTAGCCAATGGAAAGAAACTACTGCCTATTCTCTCATTGTCATGGTCTCTTTTCCTGCCACAAAGGAATTGAAATTCAAATGTAAAATTTTATAGTATCTTATTTTTCCCTATCTACTGTGAAAATTGTCAGTTATTATAAACTAGACATTAGTATCATGATATGAAAACTATTTGACTTATAACCTTAAGAAATGGTGTATAAATAGTGCAAGGATAAGTAGCCACAAAATAGATCACTGATCAACAGAGAGTTGATTTGGAGGTATTTGGAGCTAATCTGAGGACATTTGCTTTTACAATACCAGGTAACATTTTCCTTGTAGTTCAGAAACCTGCTATGATAACAATGTTTAAAGATGCAAATCCTCAAAACCAACTTGAAAATAGATATTATGTACTGACAGCGTTTAGCTTCCCTGCCTTTAATGTGTCTCAGATTATGTTTACCCAGGTTTGCCAACTCCATTATGTTGTATTCATTGCTGGTCCAACACTGTTAAATTTCTAGTTATAGTCACACTTTTTGTTGTTATATTCTTCCAGTATAATTGATGTCATTGTTGCAGTGTGTATGGAAAGAATCATATAGCTTTGTTTATGTTTCACAGCTTGGTAGTCATAGTTATTTTAACTGCAGGGTAGGAACAATTCTCAGAAAGGCTATCTTTTTTTTTTTTTTTAGGAAGCTTTACTGCATTGCTAACTCCCTAACTCTTACTCATGTTTGCAAGATGTTATAACTGAGAAGTGACCAGCACAGTGACTGATGTAACTGCTGAAGATAATCTAGGGCATGAAAACCACAGGATTCAAAAGGCATTCCACTGTTGGCAAGTAACAGGACAATGCACAGGAAGTTCCTCCTGAAAACAAGGAAGAACTTTACTGTTCAGGTGACTGTACACTGAATCCAGCCCCACTCCTGCAAGAAACTGCTCTAAGTCTTCCCTTCTCTTTTGCGTTCTACCAGAGTGTTCATTCACAGTTTGCTTAGGTAATCTCCCTCTTCATTATTACATTTCCTCATTGTTTGTTATTTCAAATAGCCTGATGATATTTTGGTAAAAAGACCAGTACTATGTAAGTCCATTTTTAGAATCATAAATGGTTTTAGTTCCCTATCTCTGAGGATGCATTTTGTCTACTCTAAGTCACAGAGGTCATACATAAAGTCTTGTCACACTGAACCATTCAGTTAAAGCAAGATTAAAAAAAAAACTGACAAAAACAAACCTTATCCCTCATCTGCAATGATCAGCTTCATTGAGTATGTTACAAGCTTCCTCATTTTCCTTTCAGTAAGAGCCAATTATCATCAATCTACTGAGTTGGAAGTTGCCTTACATACTAAGGAGTCTTCTGATCCTCTGACTTGTAAACAGCTTCACTAATTTTCTAGCTACATCTCTTGTGAGGTTACAAAGATGCTCTGTGCTGGCAGAAATTCTAACATCATATATATATTATTCTATTAATGAGAAAACATATTTGAAAAATAAAATAATGTAAATGACTTAGTAATATCTGCTTTGCTTTTCCTTACAGTCTGAGATCTTTACTTACATAAATTTTCATAGCAAAATCATAGACTCACAGAATGGACAAGGTTGGAAGGGACAACAGTGGGATGTCAGGTCTAACCTCCCTGTTAAAGCAGGGTCATCAGAGAGCACATGGCCCGGGATTGTGTCCAGATGGTTCTTGAATATCTCTAGTGAGGGAGACTCCACAATCTCTCTTGAGCAATCTGTTCCAGTGAGCAGTCACATGCACAGTAAAGATGTTCTTCCTCTTATTCAGGAGGAACTTCCTGTGCATTGCCTTATTGCTTGGCACCACTGAGAAGAGCCTGGCTAGGATCCCTTGACATCCTCACTTCACATACCGATAGACACTGATGAGGTCCCCTCCCCAACATCTCTTCTTGAGATTGAACAGGCTCAACTCCCTCAGCCTGTCCTTTTAAGAGAGATGCTCCAGTCCCTTAATTATCTTTGTCGCCCTCCACTGGACCCACTCCAGGAGCTGCATGTTGTCTCTTTTTCATTGAGGAGTGCAGAACTGGGTACTGCACTCCAGGCGTGCCTCACAAGGGCTGAGTAGAGGATCACCTCCCTCAACCTTCTGGCAATGCTCTTCCTAATGCACCCCAGGATTCCTTTCACCTTCTTGGCCACGCAAGCACACTGCAGGCTCATGGACAGTTTGTTGTCTACCAGGACCCCCAGGTCCTTCTCCACAGATCTGCTCTCCAGCAGGGCAGCCCCCAGCCTGTGCTGGTGCATGGGGTTATTCTTCCCTAGGGGCAGCACCCTGCAGTTGCCTTTGTTGAATTTCAGATAGTTCTTCTCTGCCCATCTTCCCAGGCTGTCAAGGTTTTTCTGAAGGGCTCACAGCCCTCTGGTGTGTCAGCCACTCCTCCCAGCTTTGTGTCATCAGTGAACTTGCTGAGGAAGCATCTACCCCTAGCCAAGACATTGATGAATAAGTTAAACAATACGGAACCTTGAAGGACACCACTAGTGACAGGTCTCCAACCAGAAACCATACCACTGATTACAACCCTTTGAGATCTGCTGTTCAGTCAGTTCTCAATCCACCGAATACAAATGTACAAATACAAAGAATAAAAATAATAATTGAAAAATATAATATCAAGCAATGAGAATATCATTTGCTGGTTTGGTTTGGGTTGCTTTGGTTTGGTTTTGGTTTTGGTTTGGTTTTCTTAATCATGCAATTCAAAAGAGAAATCATGAAATCTGTGAAAGCATGATAATTGTTTCAATGTAGAAATTAGCGGGTGGCAGAGCAGCAAAATTCCATCTGCTCAGAAACTTTCCATTAGTCTCCTATTTTTCCTAGGCATCTTTTGTTCTCATGTCTCCTATTGCTTTTGCAAATTTGAAGTAGAAAGCTAGATATAGTTCTCCCAGGGTCCCCAGTGGCTGACAAAGCAAATCTTTCATAAGAATGTTCCTGAAACTTCCCAAAGGCCTGACAAAAGCAACTTACAGTGGAAGTTCACTGAAAGAGTTCTTACCAAGGTAAATAAAAAGTGCAAATAGTATTTCTGCTTAACCATTACGAGTTTAACCAAACAACGTTTATCAAAGAATACACTAAATTAAAACAGAAAACAGGGTTTTAATCTTAAAATGTGTTTCAACTGAAACAAACCAGTTCAAGTATTAAAAAAAAAAAAGAGCTACAAAATATTAGTATACAAAATATTCAAGCCTTTCTTGATCTTCTCTCACAAAAAAGTTAACAATTAATCAATTTTTTAATATTCACCTTAATGAAGGGCAATGTAACTGTTTCTAAATCATGAAAAGATATTAGAAAAGGAATGCACACAACAGGTTTCACGTGACTGCAAGAAAACCTAGAGATTAAGCTTACAATTACCTGTTGAAGGTATAATTTGTTAATTCTGATCGCATCCCATACATTTAATCTATTTTGCTCATTTAAGCAGTGCAAACATTCTTCAGGTAAAAGTTGAAGGAGAATAAAACTATTCCTTCAAAAAAACTTTAGGCTTGCCCTTACTGTGAGGGGTGTATTGCTTCTTTTGACTGTCATGTTCCTTTTGTGACAGAGATTCTGTCTTCTTTTCCTCTGCTGCTTTTTCTGTGAGTGCCTCTGCTCTTGCTGTTCCCTGGGGCCATGAAGCATGTGAGTCAAAACCATTTTCTCAGGGGAAATAAACAGCCCAATATCAGTGTTAAGGAGACAGTGGAAGTCTGTTGGAAAAGATAACTAAATATTTCCAAATGCTACCAATTAATGTATTTGGTAGATTGTGCTAAGGAGTATGGAATATAGAAGTAAATCCCATTTTAGTTCAATACTGCAGGCTCAGTGGTCACTCAAAGTAGCAAGCCAGCAATAGTTTGGAGATTGTGAGGTCTGTTTTCTTTTTCAGCTCAAAACTAATATGACATCTGTCCCGATTGTCAGCTCCCTGATGTTTTCAGTCTAAAACACTGTTACTGTTTCTCTCTGATTTTTTAGTCCATTCCCTTTATAACCTTCATCCTTGCTACCCGAATCTTTATTTTTATAGATACATGAAATTCAGAATTGCAAGCTGTATTTGATACTTCCCACAATAATTTCATCTCTTCAGAGGTCAAAGATCGACTGTCATCTAAATAAGACATTGCTGAGGATGATGTTAGAGTATCTGAATCATCTGAATCATTTGTCTTCTTCACTGGAAACTTTTCATTAATATTTTGAAACTCTGTGGCAAACCTGACTGGTTGTAATGGATTTCCTATCATAGCACTGAATTTAACCTCTAGACTTTTGCTTTTCTGTCTCCCTCTCTGGTTGTTAAGATAGCCATCAGGTTTTTAATGATCAGAACCACAGGTTAGAGTGCAAATGTTAGGGTTTGAGGATTTATGGTTTGTTCTGTAAGCCCAAAACCTTTTGAACTTGATGTGTGAAGCTGTCAGTAAGCCAATTTGTGATGTTATTTCATTCTTCCTTTTCCCATAAGAAATTGATTCACCTCTTGGTCTTCCATGTTGCCTGCATAACACCTGAATGGAGAATTGCAGGGATCTATGTTTGTTTATTAGAAAAGAAATTATTATCATAAACTTTTTTAGAACATCGGACAACCTTTGGATCTCTGTTTTCGGCCTGGTTGAACTGCCATTTGAAAGGATCCTATCAACCATAAACCTAAATCCTCCCATGTACTGTAAAACCATGAAATGTCTGGGTTTTATCAGTGCTTTTTCTCATCATTAAGTCAATGGAAATGCCAAACTGTAGAAATGAAGGAATTCAGCCTTGTCTGAAAAGAACAACAGCAAAAGAAAGAACTGTTACGCAGTTTAAATTAACAGCGAAAACGTTCTTTTTCTTAGATTGTACAAACTACATCTTGATAAAAAAGCTTGATGAAGTTAAATATTTTTATTGGCATCCTGCAACATTTCAGACAGTATGAAACTTCAAGAAAATGAGACTGCTCTCAGTCTGGCATCTAGGCACATCAATGGTCTAACCACAGTCACATTTTTTGTAGGCATCATGGAGCAGGAGAATTTTAAGCAATGTTTTGGAGGCGAATAATGAAGTGGCATTGTGGGAATATTTCCTACTCATCAAGAAGTATCAAGAAGCAAAGTACAATATCTTTTGTTTGGAAAAAAAAATAGCTCTTGGCCAGTGAAGAAATGTTACAGTGAAAGAGGGGCCAGATTCTCAGCAATAAGAGCGATGATATGCAATGTGGAGCTGGAAAAGGAAGATCTCAAAAGTGAACACAAATTACTTAGGCAAGGTTTCACAGACAACTGACAGACAACAGAGAAATGGTGTGAAGAAGAATTTAAGGTTTTAAAGAAGGAATATTTTGACAAAAGGAGAAGTAAACAGACCTCAGAAGCCCCAGTTCCCTCTGGGACCAGTTTCAATTTCCTTCAATGGCATACAAAATCTAGGTATTTTCCTAGGTCCCAGAGTGAGACCAAAAAAAAAAAAAA
>VZTE01004412.1:54683-123494 GCA_013397775.1 Eulacestoma nigropectus
AAAAAAAAAAAAAAAAAAAAAAAAAAAAAAAAAAAAAAATTAATTAAAGTATGAGTTTTATCTATCCTTGATTTTCAAGCCTAGACTGGAAAAAGTTTAGATCCTTCTCTGACTTCCTAGTCCTTCTTCAGACAAGATATTTAACATTAATAACATCATGAGATCAGGAAGAATTACCCTAGGGATAAAGAGACGGTTGAGGTAGTCATGTTTCTTCCCAGGAGTCAGCCAGAAAGCATATGTACCCCACTGAGGTACTTATGGATCTCCCTTCCAAACCATGCCTTTAAGATCTGAAATCTAAAAATTGGAAATGTTACTACCTTCAGCAGAATCTCAGTCTGTAATTTATCAAGAATTTTTAAAAAAAATCTTGGTAAACTTCAGTGATCACTAGTGGATCATTCTACTTTTTTTTTCTAGCGAGGATGAATTAATGTTGTCTGGAAGGTAGATTTATTGCTTGTGAATGTTGTAGGTCATAAACCAAAAAAGCCATCAAGCATAGATAAATTTTGCAGATCAATTAACTATGGTCTTTAAGGCTATCAAAAATATATTTGTCACATTTTTTATTCTAGGATATTGACAGTTTAATGACAAGGATTCTCCATTCCCACAAACTTTTAAGACAAGTTCAAAGTTAATTCCGAGTTGGTGGGTTTGGTATAGAGAAGGACTAGGCAAGAAAAACAGAACATACCTTTCATTACTTCACTCAGGGACTGGAAAATAGAAATGGCTCCTATTTACCAATAATAGTTTATAACCTGCTGTCAGGTATTGCGCAATACAAACATTGGTACAACATAACCTGCCCTTACTTACTCCAAATAGTTAAATTTATATCGTTAAAGTGAAAGCAGTGTCTTATACAGTGGTTAAGCTTAAAACCAGCCAGGAAATGATCACCAAAGTGCAGTGCACATCTATCAGGAACAAATGCAATACTTATGGCAGCTGCACAACACACAGAAACAAATTGCTGGAGTGGTGGGATGTAACCAGTGAAACTTACTTTCATTCAGATACAAATTCTTTCTTTCTTGATCCTGTTACCAGAGCAGCTCTAACTCTACACATTATCTTCCTTCTATGAGTCTACTAGACTATTTCTATATGCTAATTGGTCAATTGCATATTTGGTGAATTCTGACTACTTTTACCTCAGTGGTTTCAGCTGAGTGCAACTCCTTGGCCCCTCCTCTCATTTTCATAGTATTTAAAGCATATGTCATTTTAGACTCTACCTGTCTTCAAAGTATGACTAAAAGGGATCAGATGGATCAAAACCTGTTAGGATAACAGATGGACTGGTATACAGACTGAAAGATACACAGACCTAAGATTGCATTTCTGGGCACTAGCCCAAGATAAGAGAAGATGCACCAGGTCACCAGCACTTCAAGGAGCTTCTAAGAGAACAAAATTACGCAGCCATACAGTTCTTGAGCATTCTTTTTAGCACTATATTCTAGTTTTACCGCAGCATTTCTCATGCTGCTTTTTGGCAAGAACACCCTCTCTAGGGAAAATAAGGTGTGAAGTTATCATACTATCACAAGTTTTAAAGCATTCGCCAGGTACACTAATAAATAGGTTTGTGCATGAATGTTCATACTGTCTGTATCTGCATTCCAAATGCCAGTCAAGTCATTTCCACCCAGATCACAAGTTTTACTACTAGGAAGGAAAAACTAATGTTTATTCCCTGAAGAGGAGAGTAAAAGTGGATTGGTGTTGCCCTAATAACGTCAGTCCAGGTGATGCTTAGGGATAGCTTAGAAGCCAAATAAGTTGTACTAATGGAACGTAATTCTTTCACTAACTGACACATCCTATCACTGAAAGCATAAAACATTATATTGATTTTGATTATGTGAATTTTGAGGGAAAATAAGAAAGCATAAGCAAAGATATTCTCTTGCTTCTCATAATATCAAAATAATCATTAACCAATATGTTCCAATTATTTACTTGCTATGATGGAGATGGAAGATCAATGGGACATAGAAACAGTGCTAAAAGTTATAAGAATTGACTCTTTGCCACTTTTTCAGAAATTATCCCCAGGATAATTTAGACTTTATAGATAGATTTAGACTTTATGTGTTTATGTTTTGTAAGTAGAAGTTTTAATAGCTTTGTATATTGATGTTGACAGCTTTCTTTATAGAAATGGGAATTTTTCAGTGTAATGCTTCTCATCACAAAATCCCAACCCAGTGGAGGTAACCATACCAAACCAAAACATCCTTTTTTTTTTGAGTCTCCTAGTTTCAATTAAGCTTTCACAGAGATGGATATTTCAGACCAGGTTGGATTTTAAAAACAAAAGTAGAAAGAACAACACACTTGAGCAGAATACAGGCTCCTAGAATAATGAGATTGTTATAGTTAGGTCACTCCCATAGGAACAAGGAGATTAAGCTTTTAAATTATTTCTCTGTGGGAGTGACTTCAAGGATTTGAATCTGGTTGTTCTTTGTAGGTGAATGCCCTAGTCACTATGTTCTCTCTGTCCCTTATTAATGGAGATGTCCTTCCATGTGCATATAATTAAAGATGTATTGAGAAAAAGGTATATTTCCATGCATTCATTTGTGTAAATTCAATTTTAAAACACCTAAATCTAAACATTCACAGCTGGCTCTGCATTGATGACTATCAATCCAGCAATTTTGCCTATTTAAATATTTTTTTATTATTACCAACTTCATTGAAGGCTCTATTATGCATTACTGCCAGGTCATATTGCCAGCAGAGATAACTGAGTTCCAGCAGGGAGAAAATCCTCATGAGGATGTCTAAAAAGAGATATATAGCCCTGCTTTTGAAAGCAATGCCAATATTCTGTATAACTTTGCTTATGGGGATATACAAAGTATATTGTTGTCTGCTTGGTCCTGAAAGGATTCACTGTGAGAATATAGTCACCTAAAAATCAAACTTCCAGGTACTGACTTACTTCAGGTGTAAAAATGTATGCAAACAAAACCATTGGAAAGTACTGATATACTAAAGTGATACATGAAATCAGTTAGAAGTAACTAATTTAATATTCTTTGGCTAGATAATGGTTCATAATTTCAAAGAAATTGCAAGAAATACTGCTATCCATAAATACAGATAAAGTCATTGTACAATAAATTTTATCACTGCTTAAGAGTTGCTTTATATCTTAAAACAGGAGAGCTTTCTTTTACAAATAAAGGTAAAAAGTTTAAATTCAACAGTCAAAACATTTCATTCCATCTAAAATGTCAAAATCTTTACTTCATAAACACTTTTATAACTTTTATCCACAGAAAGCCTTTAACATTCCAAAAGCCTTCTCACTCCAGACAAAATGAAACAACCAAATATTGTAATATTGAGCCTGCTGAAACCACAGGAATTCACCTTTTGAGGCAGATCTATCTATAAGATCCTGCTTTTGTTGTCTCTATTAGAGTGATTGTTTCCTTGATTCCTAGGAGAGATTAGCTAGCCATGAGCAGATTGTGAAGGTATAAGGCAGAGATAACGCATATGTATTTAGAATATTTGAGTTTCATAAAAGAGAATCTAGATCCTAAAGAACATTTTGAAGCACCTTAAAAAATATTTTCTATATTCTGAATAGTGCAAATCACGCACAAACCTGAAGAATTTTAGGGATTCTATAATTTCACCAAAGTGTTCGCAGAGGTATATATCCAATACAGTACATTTCTTTTAATTTATATGCCTTTACATTTATAGAATATTTTGCTGTCACCTTATACCCTGGTATGATTCCCACTGTAATAAACTATTTTTAAAACAGTTAAGTATAGCATAATTATGTCCTATTTTGGATGCTGTTTAAATGTTCCATTAGTTTTCCAAGATATCTCTGTTAATTCCATAAATTTGTCAATTTACACTGTTGACATTAAATAAACTAGATGCTGTTCAATTCAAAGCTTTTGCTTTTGTCTCTAAAATTCCACTTCCCTCATTTGCAACAGATTTCTCCTTCTCTTTTGCAATTTATTTGTTATAAGTATTTGTGCAAGAGTTGAATTTTTACCTTCATGTTTGCATGCAATGTGACAATGCTGAGTTGTCATTATTGTTTTCAACTTTAGAAAATCTTCTGAAAAACATGCATCTCATCAATAGACCAGCATGTGACCATTTTCAGTGGAAAAAATTCTCATTAAGCCAGTAAAGTAAATTGTGGGCTTGAGTTTTTGCTGATTACTTTTTTCCAGCCTCCTTTTCCCCACCCCTGCCTTTTTTTTTTATATTCTGCCATTTACTTAGAAGTTAGTCTGCCATATTTTAATTAAAAAGATAATGGAAATGTTTTAAGTTTGCCTCTGAAATTGTGATTCATTTTAAATGATGTGATGTCACATATATTCTTTGCCAATAGATTTCATATGGATTATTGTCACTTTAATACTCAGCTTCACAGTAATGTCTAAAAAATCTGTAATATGATTAAAAAAAACATTTTAAACAACTCTACAAAATAAATCTCTGACCTGAAGTGTGTTTACTGGAAAAAAAGTTAAAAATGAGGAGATGATAGTATTGTTTCATTTTCTATTAATCCAGCACCTAAAGACACCATTTAGAATTCAGGCAGTGCTGTGCTAAGCCCTGCAGAGAGACTTCACTTACATGTTCGCTGTAGCTGGAATCAATAGTGTGCTTCCATAGAAATAGTGTATTAAAAGTGCAGTAGGAGTCCACTATGCTGGCCAATGGATAAGTACAAAATAAACATACGGATATAATAATATTTTGACTGGGAGTTGTTTTTTTTCACAGTATTATGTTTTGGATGTGTGACCAAACCAGTGTTGAAAACACACCAGTGATTTAGTTATTGCTGATCAGTGCCTACACACTATCAAGGCCTCCTCAGTTTCTCTTGCTGCCCCAGCAGTGACTGAAGGGACATGCCACAGCTCAGCATTATCTTCAGCAATAAAACTGATGTAAAGAAGGAAGAAGGGGGAACTTTGGAGCGATGGTGTTTGTCTTCCCAAGCAACTTTTAAGCATAATGAAGCCCTGCTTTCCTAGAGATGGTTAACATCTGCCTACCAATGGCAAGTAGTAAATTAATTCCTTATTTTGCCTTGCTTGTGTGCACAGCTTTGCTTTACCTATTACGCTGTCTTTATTTCAACATACGAATTTTCTCACTTTCACACCTCCAATTCTCTCTCCCATTCCCACTGGAGAGAGGGAGTGAGTGGCTGTGTGGGGCTGAATTTCTTAGCAGGGTTAAACCACGACATGCTTATTCTCACAAACAAGGAAGTACTCATCACTAATGAGAAGGTTGAAGGCAGCCTTGGCTGCAGTGACTGTAAGAGTCAGGGGTTCAGCATCCTGTGATGAGGGAGCAGAGCAAAACCACAGGATCACAGTACTGGGCTGCAGGAGACCAGACTTTGGTCACTTTAAGATCAGCTTGAAGAAGGCCCATGGAAAAAGGCTGTGTGGGGAAGAGGGACCCGAGAAGACCGGTTAATATTCAAGGATCACCCCCAAGCTCAAGAGCAGTCCACCCCATCAGTTAAGAAGTCAGGTAAAAAATGACAGGTGGTCTTCATGGGAGAACAAGGAGTTCCTGGACAAACTGAAACACAAAAAGGAAGTATACAGAAGGTAAAACTGGGAACAAGTATCAGAAAGAATACAGAGATGCTGCCTGAACATGAAGGACTAAAGTTTTCAAAGAAAAAGTCAAATGGAATTGAATCTCTCCAGTAAAAGTGAAAGAAAAGAAACTATTCCATAATGGTATACATGATAAAAAGAAGTCTAGGGAAAATGTGGGCCAACTGCTGAACAGGTAGAGGGCCTGGTGACACAGGACTTGGAGAAGGCTGAGGTTCTGGATCTATTCTTTACCTCAATCTTTGCTAGCAAGCTCCAGAGACCACGTGAAATTTCTGGAGCAAGAAGGACTGACCCATGGTGGAAGAGGATATGGACAGGGACTACTTAAACAAACTGGACTTATATAAGTCCCCAATTCCTGATGGAACACACCACAAGTTCAGAGGGATCTGATCACACTCAAAAGTTCTGAGGGCTCTGATTCATATAAGCTATTGAGATCATTCTCAATAATCTTTGAATGACTGTGATGACTGGCAGAGCTGTCTGAGGACTGGAGGAAAGCAAATGTCACACCTACCAACAAGAAGGGCAAGAAGAAGACTGCAGACAACTACAGGCCAGTCAACCTCACCTCATTTCCTGGGAAGGTGAGAGAGCAACTAATCCTGGGAAACTTTTCCAGACACATGCCGACGAGGAAAGTCATGATGGACTCCTTAAGGGAAAGTCATACTTGACAACCTGATAAACTTCTACAGTGAAATGACTGGCCTGGAAAATGAGGGGAGAGCAGTGGATATTGTCTACCTGGAATTCATTAAGGCTTTGGACACTGCCTCCCGTAAGATCCTCATAGAGAAAGTGATGAAATATGGACCGGGTGAGTAAACAGTTATTGCGGTCTGAAACTGTCTGAACAGCAGGCGTGGAGGCTGGCAATCAGTGTCAAAGTATCTCCTTAAAGGCCAGTGACTCTGTCTTCTTTCTTGCATTCCTCCTTCCTTCCTGAAGTTACCCAGTAGACGTGGAAGGCATTTGATAATGCTTTAATTAAAACCCAAACTACAAAAAATTATCATCATGGTTGGTTAAGCACCTAAGCAAGAAGCAGGCAGCAGAAGCCATCTGAATGGATGACAAAACTGAGATAAATTTAGGGGAAATTTCAGACACCTCTTTGGGGAACAGATATAATATTTCTTCTGAACTTCCCCCAAAGTAAAAATGTGGGTATGCTTTTATTATAGGCTTAGGCTATAGTCCAGGCCTATTCTTATTCATGATTCAGACATTTTTAAGTATAAATCTCTCTGGTCTGAATAATAAAAACCTATGGAGGGACTTAGGAGTTAAGGAAGAGATTAAAACACCAAATGCCTGAACTGGAACAAGAAGTGACCCAGTCTAATAAAAATATATCATGTGTTTAACTGAGTGTATGAGGGAAACTCAGCAGAATAGTGTGGGAGGTCATCCTTTACAAAGTCATTTTAAATAATTTTGAATACAGAAAATTCAGTCAAGTTCAGTGTCATCCTCTGTAATTTTATTCCAGCCCGTTTTAAATATTCAAATCTAATCTATAAAATCTATAAAATCCTGGCCTTCTTGTATTTGTATTCTTAATAATGACTTATTTCTGTTTGTCCATCTCTACTCTTGAAGACAGACTAAAAGGTCTATAATCATGTTATTTGTTAACAAATTGCAGTGTGTTACAAGAAGACACCAACTCTCCAGTGGAGTTCTCAATGAGAGTCTCAGACTTACTATTACTCCTATCTTGTCTATCTTCACTTCAGGTTAATTGGTTTTCTGTAATTTTCTGTGTGAAATAAAAAAATTTCATCATCAACAAGTGTCTGAGATCTAGTTATTGCCTCTGCCTGATGCTTCTATATGTTCTCAAAAAATTGTGTACATTGTTAAAAAAAAGTTGAGGTCTGTTACGTTATTGTACCTTGACAGCACCTTTCCCATTAGTGTAATATTAGACAGCTACAGAGGGATTAGTACAATTGAAATCCTGGTAAACAGAAGAAATGAGAAGAGAACATCATGTACAACAGAAAAAAAAAATGTAAAACCTGAAACAAGCCAGGGACAGGCACTCAGTGAGGTTACTGAGGGAATAAAACAAAATCCATTTTCAAAACTAATGAGAACTGCTATGCTGCTATCACTCCTCAAGGCATGGGACCACAGATAAAAGCTCACATGAAGATTGCTAATAGCCATATAACATTCTGTCAAGTGAAATTGCTTAAAAAAACTTTTCTGAAAATAACTCATTCTCTGTTTTCTCTTTCTCTCCATCGCTAACACAAATATCCTTCCTGTTTATGTTGGCAAATTTTCTTAGTATAAAATGTTTGGTTGTTGGATTGCTGAAGCCAGGATAAAACGGTAAAACATAAGTAGGATTACATTCTGATGAGATGAAATTATGAGTATATATAAATTCAAATGCACATAGTATAATATAAAGTTTTATCTGTTTCCAGGACTATACTTAATTCAGCAAGAGTTACATCAGATCTCCAGAAATTTCAAAAATAGAAAAGCTTACCTCTATAAGTTTATTTTTTTTTATTAAAATGCAGAAGAAAATAGAATCTTTACCCATATTATCTATGTACCCTTGACAAAATTTCAATGTATTGTAAATAGTATCCTAACTACATCTCACCATCAAATTGAGGAGAACAGAAAATGTCGCCATTAGCAACCTCAAGTTCTTATTGCTCCACATATCACATGAATTACCAAAACACCAAAAAAGCACCCTATTCTGTTTATTTGTTTACAGAAGGGTAGAATACTAGACAGTCTGACTCCTCCAAATATTTCTTCCAGGTAAAAACCATCTTTTTTTGTAGTGTTTCTTAGGTCACTTTTGTGAGTGTTTGCCAGCTTGCTTGCAGTAGAGATTGTTAATATGTAGTCAACACAAGAGAAATAGTCTTTTCAGCAGACCATGTTTCAGTTTTGTCCTTATAAATGTGGTGGTTATCCAACAAGAAATGTGTGTGTTGGCTTTCGATCCAGTATTGTATGTCAATATAATTTGTCTGACAGTAGACGCCTTATTTCATTACTGTTCCTGTCTTCTTTCTTTTGAGCAGTACCCCTTTCATCTTCTATATATTGTTAAATTTTTACCTGCAAGAGATCAGCTTATGGCTGATGCTTACCACCTTAAATCTGATTGTGTGTTCTCTGTAGGGGAAAAAGTAGCTTAAATAGCAAATTCTAACAGATAGCAGACAATATTGAGTATGTGTGTGGGTAAATGAACTACTGAACACAAGGAGAAGCCTGATACTTCCTAGCTGCAACAGTATAGGCTGTACTTAAATTTTGATTAAACTTAGAGTAAACAAATGTAGCACATCCTGAATCCTCCAAGCAATAGAGGGACATGAGATAAAATCAACAATTTGGAGGGTGATCATATGCTAGGCTTCTGCATAGGGACTATTTAAACTCGGGGAACGGAGGGCTTCAGCCCTAAAAGAATAGTTCCTGGAAAGAAGTGGTACTGGAAACAAAAACCAGTCTTGGAAAGAAGGTGAAGATTCTGACTGGAGGAAAGTTACCCAATACGACTTTGTGTCCAGTTTTCTTAGACCGGGAGAAAAGTGCAGAGAAGGGGAAACCTATTGAGAGCATTCTTGGGGGACCAAATGTAAGACATAATCAGGCAAGTGAAAAGCTTTTATCCCCTTGGTTCTTAAATAAACCCCATCATACAAATCTACATGAGGTTATCATTTACCCTTTCTCACCTGTAGCCAGATCTTAATTAACATCTGTCAGTCTATGGGGTCTTTGTGTTTCTGCTATCTTGAATCTGAGTACCTCACAGGGCTTAGGTTCCACTGCAGAGCTTACTGTTCTGTTGGTTCATAATTTGTGTGGAACTTATCTGAATCAAACCCACTTATTTGTGTAAATGTGGCCTCATCTTTGGCCTCTTTTTTTTTTGAGTGTTCCCTAATTTTCTTAAAATTATTTTCCCCATGTTCTTCTGGTGGCAACAGACTACCACTGAGCTTGCAGCTTAGGGCACAGGAAGACTCATTCCTCTTTGTCTTATTTTGCTATCAATTCTCCCGGTGTCTTCGACGTTTTCTCATTGTTTAGAAAACAGATGCAGATAGGTGTCTCTTAATGCTGATTTTTTTATTTTGTTTCCCTTCTGCAAAGACAACTGTTCTGGGCTGTTTCCTTCTGTGAGCCTACTCACCTACACTGAAGCAAAAATATACCATGACATTGTTTATGCCATTAAAAGCTCTTGCTTTTGTCCTCAGTTTCCTCAGTGCGAGATCATAAATACGTCCTTACATATTCTTCTGTCACTTGTCTTGAATGGACACAATTTCCTAGCTTAGGCAATGCTAGGGGCAGAGGACTGGGTCCTTAAAGCATTCAGTCATAGTTACTACAAGTACTGGGTCCTCTTCTGGTCCAGTTTTCAACTGATGCCTTATTAATATCCTACAAAGTTGCCAAGTGCATGAAGATACCTGCATCCTTATCTTTAACAAAATATTTCTTCTGTCTTCTAATATTTTGTGTGGTTTGGGGGACTTTTTTTTCCAAGAAGAGAGGACACAAAGATGGCAGGGCAAAAAGAATGTAAAAATAAAGTGTCTTTGTACATAGGCATTTTAAGCAATTGCCAGAGTATGCTTTATTTCTTATTTTATCCCTATGAAGGGTTATTCCATTCAGTTCTTGTTATCTTTTTCAGTGCATCAGTAAATAAAAAACTTCACTTTCTCATTTCCCCCCATAATGATAAATGCTTTTTAAGATTCATTTCTTGGTGCCATGTCTTCCATGCCTATACAGGTTTCTTTGAATGTCAGTAAAACATTCCCTGTGGTCTGAGGACTTTCATAATGCCTCTTCTCTCCATTTCTAAGTGTCCTATTTTTGCTGCTGAATCACATTTTATTTCTTTTTTGCAGATATCTCTAAAGTACTCCCTGTCATCAGGTTTCATATACCCTTGAGAAGACTAAAACTGTTAAAAGGATGCTCTTCAGAGTGGATATAATTACAACCAGGATTGTAGCTGTATGCACACAGATTGACTTCCTGACATTGGTTTCTAATACTTTCCTTCTACAATCTTTCCTCCATGGAATTTTCTTTGTTACTGGTTTAGAAAATCATATCTGTGGTATTATTACTTACCCATACCTTACCATGCTGACAGTGGTTCAGACTTTACCCTCCCTACAAAGTACGTTTAAGAAGCTACATAATATAGTGGGACTTGCCTCCTACTGCTGTGTACCTTGCTTGTTCATTGATTATTATGCAAAGAGCACACTTAAAAATATATATATACTAAAACATCAGATAACATCATATTACAGGAGTTCTAATATTTCTTTTTTAAAATCACTTAGAACTGGGGTAAATGACAGCACAAGGTCTAAGGCAGTGAGGGTTATATTATTCATGGTTTTGTGGAAGGCTTTAAGATTGGTAAATGATTCCACAGAGAAAGAAGTGAAACAATAGCTATAATTCTCAAGGGAAAATCTGAGATTTACTGAAAACAAGGACACATAGTCTGTTCTAGGAGCATATTAGAGCAACACCCTCTGATATACAGCTCATAAACAGCAGTTATATTACTGCTGTTCTTCAAGGAATCTCAACTACAAGCATATTAACAGGAATTATATTTTTGTAAATAAACGTAAATGAGATTAATACACTGGAATTTGCTGCCCATTTATTTAACCTAACGAAACCTACTTCTCAAGTCCAATTGCAGTAACTGTTCCTCACCATAAAAATATTGAGAGCCATTTGCCACTAAAAGTTATCCTATAGCAGAGGTCAAGTACTAACCAACAGCATTTGTATGGGTTTTTTTCCCAGTGGCTATGTTTTACTAAAAAGAAAAAAAGGAAAAAGGAAAAAGACTTATTTTTGCAGGGAAATTTGGAGCATTAAATGGTGATGAAATATGATCATTTATATTTTGTATTTGAGAGAGAAAGAAATACAGTATCTATATAGAAAACTCATGAAGAAAACAATCACCGGCCAATAGTTGTGTCATGCCTTTGTCCACTTTCTTAACATGAGGTATTTGCAGAGACTATGCAAACAGATTTTCCCTTATGTTTGAAAAATAGGTACATACATTACCAATGAAAGAACTTTCTAGCATGAAATGTGTATTAAATCAAACATCTAACTGGCCTTCTGGGGTTCCTTGCCAGAGTTCAGGTAAGGCAAGTAATGTAATTACTGAATTTAATTCTGTTACTGACTTAACAGTATAAAAAGAATGCAGTCTTTCAGGAAGCAGAGATAAGGAGGTCTTACACATTTCCAGTAAAGCAGGTATGTTAAATATGAAGAGTAATCCTGTTTCCTGTTACGATTGTGCTGAGGCCACCTCAGTTAGTACATGCCTGTTACTTAGTGGTTCTTGCTAACTTCCATGCCTGATGGCTTGGATGGATCAGATTTGGAAGTATGGACTCCCATCTGTTATGGGTCACAGTTTTTTTGATTTCCCAGAATATTCTGAGTTGGAAGGGACACACAAGGGTCATTGAGCCCAACTCTTAAGTGGCCAATAAAGGGATAAAATATACAACCTTGGCATTATTAACACCATGCTCTGACCAACCGAGCTACTGTCATTAATGTCATTAATGAAAAATCAGTCATTAATGAAGTTTGGCAGAAGTATGAGCACCAGTCTCTGCAATCTGTAGACAAAACTAGACCTACTAATGCATGTTATTTCCCATGGATTCTGGACACATTAGGTTTGTAATTTCTGTGTATGTAGTACTTTTTGGTTTTATATAGACCCTGTACACCTAACCCAGTGCCAAACTGTGAAAAGCACAGCAATCATTTCTCTGGAATTTTTGGAAGCCTATTTGGAAGTTTTATAGTGCTACAAGATATGGTGAAATTCCTACTCTCCTGTCGGTGATTGAAACATGGACTTCGCCTTCGTCCAGCCCTCACGTCCTCCGTGGCTCACCTACAGCTCAAGTCCCTGATGCCGGACATCACTTGTAGCAACTGAGACAGGGACCCAGACCGGCAGGGAATCTGAATCGTTTATTCAAAGAAACGAGCTGGTTTTATACACTTCTTCTAGGCACTTCTTCAAGGCATTTCCTTACATGGCAATACTCACTACGTGACCTATCCCATGCTGCCACATCAGCAACACACCTTCTGAATGTCCTTCTATGGGGTGATCACATGCTGTTCACCTGTCTGTCAGCTTCTGGCAGATCCTCTCCGTAGGGCTCTGCCACGTGACACCTCCTCCCCCCAGGGTCTGGCGGAGACAAACCTCTCTGTGCCGCCATGTGCTCCTTTGTGCTGCCATGTGTTTCTTTGTCCCATAGCCTGTAACTCAACTCCATCCCATCTCTTCCCACACTCTCCTGGCTAGATTTCTAGACAGAAAAGAAAATACATTTCAAAACGTATTTGCAACTGGAACTCAGTAGTTGCTACAGCAATGCCTTCTCAGAGAACCAGCTCACCAGAGGAGGTATTCAGGGCAATGACCTCTTATACAGCACTCCTCAAAGATTTAGAAACCTAAATTGAACAGTATCCTTTTACCAAGAGTATTTGAACTATTTTCATTGCTTCTCTCCACTAAATACTCCGGAATGATATGACAAGGCTATAGCGCTTATTAAGGAACACCTTAAGACCTAGGTGTTGAGGCAACTTGTTGTAATAACTAGTAAACGATAAAAGATGAGTCATTGGATGAAGGCCTTATATTTCAGATTATGTCTAAACTTGGGACCTGGATCACATCCAATCCTCTCAGCCTGAAAGAGTCTACTTTCATCAAATCTCACTTTTAAACATGTAAGAATTAAGTAGGTTTTAGCTTGCTCCACACTTCATGTGTGCTCCATTCTGTCCTCCACACACAGAGATCAGCTTTTGATATCAAGCTGACACATCACCAAACGAAAAACAAGAGAGGGAGAAGGGAAAAGTAACTGCGTGGACTTAGACATGATGTCTACCAGTAATCAAATTGATGTGACTCTGAAAAAACAATTATGTTCTTAGTATGTGTCAGATAAATTTTAGGATGTGTTAGGTAAATTGCAGGTCACAGTTCCAGCCATCTGGTAGAAACAACAAATTTGGACCAAAGGAGTGTTACAGATAAATTGATAGGGCCTAGTTAATTCCATTTTTGGAGAGTTAAGAGCACATTTTGAAGAAGACAGTGTCATGGTAAGAGAATTAGCAGAGAAAGAAGAAGGAATGTGGTCATATCAGGAAGACTGTTGAGAAACAATTCTGACTATCTTAAAAAGCACATCTACATGTGCCTTGTCACTTGTGGGTAACTGTATTACACTGACTAAAGCCTTATCAGAATTTCCTAAATATTTTTAAATCATTTTATTATGTTTGAAGTCATGTCCAAAGTGAAACTGGCTACAGTTACGTTTCAGTCAATAGCTATATTGTTAGTATGACATAAAATTTAAGACAATTCTAGTGCCAAAGATATCTTAGCTAATTTTCACACTTTCATATAGTCAGAATTGCAAAATGTGCACTTATATTGAAGCTAAGTTTGAGAACTAAAGTCAAAGCACCATCACTACCTTTCTTATTTAGAGGCCAGCTAAATACACAGTTAAATCATATGTCTAAATATATTACGCAGCGGACTGCAAAGATCATGTATCTAACTTGATGGTAGAGGACGAACTGTTATTTTATTCATCCTTAGTTTTGTTACCCTTCCTCTTCTCTGACAGTGGCATGAAGAAAGAAACAGAAAATAAATTTTTTAAAAGGCAGCTTGATGTTTTACATTTATTTAGAAAGACTAACTGCTAATTTTGAAATTATTTATATTTTTTATTTTTTAATTCTGGAAATTTTCATTAAAATTCTGAAACAATATCTCAGGTCTTGCTAATAGCTTTATCATTAATTTTCATTTTACTTTCTTATTGTTTATTCTGTCATTTGAAACAGTGGATATGATGACCATCATCATAAGAAAAGTTAGGAAAAGTAACAGCAGAGAAGTAGCAAATGGGGGAGGAAAAAGAAGGCAGGGAGAGACAAATAAAAAATAACACCCTAAAACAATAGATTATTTACTTAAAATAATAGTCTTGAAATAATTAGAAAATAAAGATTGGGGATTTTTTACTGAAATCCATTTGGGGTGTTTTGGAAAGTAAAAACTCCCTTTGCAACCTTCTAAAACAGTTTTTTTTAATAGAACCTCAAGGGTAATCAGGTGACATCAATCAATGGTTTCACGCTAAAAATAGGCATTTTGACAAATGTAATAGAAACGTGCTTCACTTACACTTTTAGGATCATAAGCATATTGTTCTTTTCCCTTCCCTTCCCTTCCCTTCCCTTCCCTAAATCTCTCCCTTTCCCTCTCCTCTTCCTCTACTTTTCCCTCTCCTTGTGGCAGGACATCTACCCCCCCACTTCTCTCTCTACAAGATAGCTGGTGCATAAAGAGATAACCCAGGGGCTGAAAGGCCCAGCAGGGGGTCATCCCTGGCGCCAAAAGGGCTCAGACATCAGCTAAGAATCCACACCTTAGTCTAGAAAGCCGATGTGGGGAAAAGATAAAGGACATGTTTCTGACTGAGAGACACTGTTTTACAAACTATAAAAGATACACGAACTGTCACAGAGGCAGAAGCCTCTACACACACACCCTGAAAGTGTGGGAGACTTCTCCCCAGAATCTGGACGCAGGTTTTGTGGTTACTTCTTCGAAGATTGAGTGAAAGGACGTGTGCCTTATCAGCAATTGGATGGTAAGATACATTGATTCCTAGTTATATCATTTCTTCGCTAGCTGTTGTGCACTGTATGTTAATAATTTCTTCGCTAGCTGTAATTGGGACGGTACCTTTTCGTGCACTGTGTGTTAACCTACTAGTAGTTCTTTTTCAATTTTGTCCTTATTCCTGTGTAGTATATAGTCTGTGCTAAGTCTTATGTCTGTTTTCTGTCTATTAAATAAATAATTCATTCTATAATAGACTGAATCAGCCATTATTAAAGAACTTGCGAACAAGAGTGGGTTTTGGGGTGCTGGCCGCCTCAGTAAAGTTACTGCCTGCTGCCAGAGGCTGGGGCAAAAGGCAAGGACTTATCTTAAACTCCCACATCCATTCGTAATGCTCCTCTTCCTCTACTTTTCCCTCTTCCCTCTCTCTCTCCATTTCCATTTCCATTTCCATTTCCCAGCTGGCCCAGATACAGATTATGAGTATACTTTGTATGTTATGTATGTCAGTGGTCAGCTGGGATGGTGGGCCTGGAGGCTGCAATCTCATATAACAGATGTTATCTCCATAACAGCTTAATCTAAGTTGAATGAAGATGGAATTTGTAGCATCCCACTTTTAGATATCTACAATGTATCATTTATATTTGAGCTAATTTTTAGGCTTTTCTAACAATAGATTAAGTGATACAGACAATTGTGGAGCATCATTTATCTGATCTGTTTTTAAAATTCTACTCCGCAAGAAGATGAACCTGTCCCAGATACATGTGTGGCAGCATCTGCACTAAACTAATGAGGCCGTGAGCTTCAACTCTAGCACATACAGACCTTTTCAAGTTTAGTCACTTAGCATGATTCAGAGAGGTGCCAGCCCATGTTCTCCCAAGCAAAACCCAGAGGTTCTCTATTCATCCAACAGCAGGTGTAAGGGATTGTCAAGAGAATAGGGAAAGAGAACTGAAACTGAAAAATGTTCTCAGGTCTGCTGGTTGGTTCTTACCCCATTTGATGTACTGATGCAAATACAGACCCAGCAAATTCCCTAAATTGAAAACTACAAGTCAAAATTTACAGCAAAGTCTCAGCTGATGATCTGTTTTGGTAAACTGATTCAACCTGGTATTTTATTTGACTGCTTCTACCTTGAAATTTTCAGAGAATTTTACAGTGACAGAAAACACTGGATCAATATTAACAGTCCTGTTACATACTCTGCTTTAGTGGGGTGCATACACACTTTTGATACCAAATATGTGTATAAAAAATTTCCAGAGACATGCACAGTATCTTTGCTTAGCTTAAAAAATGCAATAAAATGGATATCTGACCAAGCAGACAAACCACTCCCAAAACCAAAATACAACCACAATGGTATCCAAACTTGATCACATTTTTCTCCTACTTCCAAGCAAGAGAATCACTATACACATGCCAAACAGTTGATCTTTACACTGAATGTTTAGTATGTTTTGAACCAGCAGGTTCCAGTGTTGGACTTGTCTTTATGAAAAACCTGTAGAAATTACTTTCAAGCTACATCAATATAATATGAGGTATTGATCCAGCAACAGTTGTGGTAGTGCTTTGAGTAGTGGGTCTTGCCTGTAATCATGCCACAAGTGTGTTGCTCTCTGTGTAATAATCAACAATTTTGTATTGCACCAGCAGCCTGAGCCTGTAGGCAGTTAGGATGGATGCCCAAGCCAAGATGTTATGCCCTACCTTGTGATATGCTATTCACTAAGTGTGATGCTGTGGTTTAATGTGGCAGGCAGCTAAACACCACAGACACATTTGCTCATTCCCTCAGTGAGATGGGGGACAGAATCAGAAAAAAAAAGTAAAACTCATGGGTTTAGATAAAGACAGTTTAATAGGACAGAAAAATCAAGGAAAAATAATAATAATAATGGTAAAAGAATATACAAAACAAGTGATGCACAATGAAATTGTTCACCACCTGCTGGCCGATGCCCAGCTGGTCCCCAAGCAGTGGGCCACCAAGCCCCCAGCCAATTCTTCCCAAGTTTTACTGTTCATCATGGCGCCATATGGTATGGAATATCTTCTTGGCCAGTTTGGATCAGCTGTTCTGGCTGTATCGCCTCTCAAATTCTTGTGCCACTGGCTTCTTGCTGGCAGAGCAGCATAAGAAACGGAAAACCAAAACATGGTCTTAAATCAAAAACACAGCACTATATCAACTGCTAGGAAGAAAAGTAGGTCTTATCCAGATGAAAACAGGACACATGCAGGCTGATTTTACTTTCTGGGCTAGGCTGTCTCCCAGCCATCCAGGTAGGACCATTATTCATCATGGCTGAAATAGAGGACACTGTTCCTGATTTCCATACCAAGCTCTCATTGTAAATGCAGCTCAGATTGTTGCAATTATTTAATTTCATTAAGTCTCACAGAACAAGTCCTTCCTTAAGGTCATTCCTTTCTATACCATTTTATCAGCTAAAGGAAAAGAAGAATGTAAGTCACTGAAAAAGAAGATGAAAAAGATCTATTAGGTCATCTGCTCCTTCTCTCTGCCAGAGTGTGATTGTTCCTTATTGTTCACTTGAGCATGTTTTCTCAAGTCTAATTTAAAGTCATAGCAAAGTGTATTCCATCAATTTCCATAGGAAACAATTCCGTAGACTAGTTAACTTGGTGTAGTGGTTTGAGCACATCTATTTCACTCTGTGAGACAAGGACTAGAACAAACACAAAGCAGGCCTAAAACTTTAAAGAATATAAAGAATTTTATTACTAACAGAGTTAAAAGTAACAAGAAATAAAAAGAAGTTAAAGCAAAACCCTCTACTCTCCAGCACTCTCCGAGCAAAAACCCCTTCCCCCCTCCCTTTTCTCTCTCCAGCACTCCCCCTCCTTTTACCACCTTGCACAAAAAGGTAACAATTTTGGTCAGTGTTAGAGTCTTTAAAAGTCTCTTTCTTATGCTTAGGGAAAAAGGTTCCTTCTGCTGATGCCGTGGACATTTCTTCACAAACTCAGTAGTCTGCCCAGAAATTATCTAGTGAAGTGAAGTATCTCTCCCATGAAAATTCCACAGTATATTCATACTGTGATCATGGGCCATCACATGGGGTTACAAGTCTTTTTAAAGATGAATTCTTCCAGCCCAAACACAAAGGTTCTCTGCTTCCAGTCTCTTTTAAACATTAATTATTCCAGCTTAAACACAAGGGCTTCTCTGCTTCTTCACAAACCTCCAAAAGCTGCTTCACAACTACATGGCTGGGCATAGGCATTCTCTTACATCTTCACAGGCTGCAACATCAATTCTCACAGCCAGGGATTTTCATCTCCCCATACATTAAAAATGATTTAAAGAGTTCAGTCCTCCGCAGCTGCTAGAAGGGGTTTTAAGATTGGTACCGGAACGCAGACACCCTTTTCTCCCACCGCCATCTCAGCGTCGTCCCACGTCACTTACTGTCTCTTTCTCCCTGACCGTGCAGCCGCCGTGTTCTTCTCCCTCCCGGGCTGCGCTGATGTTCAGTTGGGTGCGAGCTGTGCAGGCTGGAAAAGGAGGCTCCGCCGGCTCCCGCTGGGTCTGCGCGGGCTGCATGAGGGGGAGAGGAGGCTCCCCGGGGCTGCATGAAGGGGGCGGGGAGGCCCCTCCTGATTTCTCCAGAAGCCGAGCCGGATGGATTCGGCTATGGAGCAGTCCATGGGTAGTTTAGGTGCCCGCAGCTCGGAGGGAAGGGAGAGGGGTGAGGGGGGCAGGCAGGAGCCCGGGCCGGGCCCAGGCCGGGCCCGGAGGCCGCCCGGGACTCCCTTCTCCGTCCGGAGACCGGGAACAAGAGAGGAACTTCCTGCCCTTGCACGGGGTTTAAATATGCAAAATTCGCAAAAGAGCATTGGCTTAAAAGCTTGTCAATCAACTCAGTTTCAGCCCATGACACTTGGTTAAGATGATTTCTCTTCTTCATGTAACATTTTATCTTGCTTCATTTTATTCCATTTCTCCTAATGATAAGCTCTTAAAACTACAGTGTGATAAATAGCTTTTTACTATCCTTGATGTTTAAATTCTGCAAATATTTATAGATTATTATAGTCCTTGCAAATTTGTCTGCCAAGAACACACGTTCAAACATTCTTTTCTTTCAGAAACACCAGAAATTTTACAACACATAGAAAAGGATACACCCAGAAATTTGATGACTCAAGAATTTGCCCATAATGTAAACTTTTAAAAGAGAAAGCTTAGTCCTATAATAAATATTAAAGTATTCAGGAGACTTACAGCCAAGTGAGATATTGAGAAATTTGATTGCATATATGGGAGAGTAATTCTATAGTGTCATGCCTGAGAGCACAACATAGCCTTTATTTATAAAGCAGGTAAATAGAATGGGTGTGATAGAGTACAGGAAGTTGTGTAACAGTGTTTTAAAGCTGAAGGATTCATTTAATAGCTAAGGTTAACAGCATACCTGCATTTCAATGCAAATACATACATACTGGGTTTTTTTATGTGGAATAAAGAAGTATAAAGATTGCTTTCAGTCACAAGTAGCGTCAGCCAGCTTACTTTTTTCAGCCGAAGTAATAGAGTCTGATTTTCTCAGAAACTACACAAGTTGTCTATATAATCATTCCTAATACTGCAAAATAATTAGAAATGAGAGGTGAAAAAGACACATACAACATTGTGAAACAGAAAATTAGCAGGTCTGATGAACTGAGGTGTTAGGAAAAACTAAGTTTTCTTGAAAATAACTAAATTTTGTCTTAAAAAATGTCAGGGCTGCAGGAAGCTAACTTGCGTGCACATTTTATTCTTTTTGGGAGGATACTGTCCAAATCAGCTACTTTAAGATGAATACATTGCATTCACATTTAGAATATGATATTGAAAATGTTACTCTTCCAATCTTAACATATTTAAGATTGGCAGGCACATCATTAAAACTTTGAAAAAGAATACCTGAAGAATAATATTATGAAATAAAAGGATTTGGTGAGAGGGTATTGCACCTCTCTGCTCCATGAAAACATTTCTGCAAGCTGTGTTTGGTGGGCCACTTCAGTACTGATCAGAAAGCTACTGTTACATAACGGCTTGCACTAGACATTGTACAGTACTTAAGCTCTGCTGAAACTCAATTAATCTCACCTAAGTTACAACAGGATTGATTTTTAGATTTTTTAAAATCATTTTGCTTGGTTTACATCAATGCAAGTTACATGCAATGAAAAATATTGAGATACTAATACAATTTAAAAAAAAAAGAATAACAAAGTCAACTATTTAAAAACTGGAGGATTATGTTGAAGTGTAAATTCATAAGATTTTAGGTAATTCTATTTTTTAGATCAAATGTTTCATTTGAAATGAATGCATGTTTCATTTCTGTAATTATGAATTTCAAGAATGCTGAATTTTCAAGAATACTGAATTTTGAAGAATATTAAATGCAAAGCAACAGGAAAAAAGATATTTCTTTGTGTTATCAAAAAAAAAGTTTAAAAAAGCTAAATTATAATTTTGTAGTTCTGTTTATATTCTAAAGAAGACTCATCACAAAAACCACAGACTTATTTTTCTGTAGGTACAAGAGGAAAAGAAACATATTGGCCACTAAGAGAAACAGCAAGAGAGGTCATCTGCTGGTCAGCAACACCATTACCCAAACTGAAATAGTGAGTGAAAAATACTTGATCCCTGCTGCTTTGGTCATCCATAACACAGCAAAAACTCTACTATTAGGGGATTTCTGGGAATTTGTGCTAACATATGATGCATCCTATCAGACTTTGAGGGTAAAAACCCTGCTTTGGTTTGAAAGCAGCTGAATGCAAACAGAAGTACATGAGAAGAATGGGAAAACAAGTGAAAGAAAAAGATAGAAATAAAAACCAACATGCAATTGATAAAGAGAATCTAGAGTCCAGTTTCCTATTCAACATACTTGAAAAATTTTGTATTATAACAACCACAGATTGATCCTCATTACAAGCTATTTAGAAATGTTTCGTAACTGTATCCTTCTGGCTTGTACTTTCTTTCTAACTTCAAATTTCAGATTTTTAAAAATTTGAAATGAGCTCACTATGCCTGGAAATAATTAACTTAAATAAATTAAGTTATTGAGAACACTCTTAAAGTAAATACTGCCTCAAAACATGGAGCACTGCTGCCATTCCTGAAAATAAAGAATTTCAGAACCTTTGGTACTTTGTTTGCTAGTTCTGGAGCTCTATCATTAGTTGGATTAGAAAGAATATATGAACACACCTTTAGAAAGCAAGTTGTGTAGCTTATAGATTGATAATAACAACAATATATTCTAAATGAACTGTAATAGCATATTAAATATATGCTTAATTATAAAAACTTTGCTATTATTAAGTAATACAGTTTTAATATACAGGATTTTTTCCTCAGTTTCTTTACTAGAAACTAGCATCTAAAAGAAAAACTTCGAAAATTATGTGCTCAAGTAACTAAATTTAAGAGCTTGAAATCTGCCTGCTCTGTGATACATAAAACCTGTGCCCGTTGCATCTTCAGAAAAAAAATGCCAAACACTGTCTGAAAAGCTTTCAAGTTCAGAAAAATTAAAAATAGATACTTAGCTTTCATTTCATATTAACATTAGGCTATATAATACTGGCACCTGAAAAGAGATAAATTATGGCTTTCTTCCACTTCTAACATTTATTATTTTAACAAAATTTGCAGTGTTTTGGCAGCAATTATGTTTTTTTTCCCAAACTGACTCATATCCTAATTAAGACGATAACACAATTCTTGGAGGGTGAGCTTCTGATTTATCTAATCTACAGAGCTGAAATAATCCTGTGTTTTCTGTTAGTGGTCAAGGTAATTGTGTGAAACAAAGAAATAAGAAATATATATATTACTTCCTTCATGCTCCTCCTTTCTTGCACTGGACAGTATGCTCAGTAATGATCACTTATGTCAATTTAAAAAAAAAAGACAAAATTCCATCTCTTTTTCCACCTACTTTGCTTCAGGCTAAGATTTTTGGTCCTCTTTTTGGTTTTGTGAAGGACTCATACACTACTGACAGAAAAAAGCAGCTGTGGGCCTGTTGTATGCAACACAAGGTACAAGTCTACTTTGAAATCTCCTTTGTTTCCTAGGCAAATAAAATTCTCCTTCTCTAAGCACTGTTGTTGCATTGTCAGAAAACAACAATTAGCAGACTTAGGATGCCAACGTAATAGGTGAGGCTTCTGCAACTGCTAAAGCTCCGAAAGCTGGGTATTATTGTTCATGTGATTATTAGATATGGTAGGGATGAAAATCTTATTTAATTCACAGGTGTAGGTCAGACGGCTGAACCCACATGTGGGTTAATTACATCGATAAAGCATCAGAAGCTGAAACATTATGTGCTCAGTATTCCCTGAGCCAGGAAGCCTGTCTGATTTGGTTTGGTGTTTTTCAATCAAAAAAGTGAGAGGTTTCAAAAGGAGTTAACATTAGATAGTACCCCTAAAACACAGGATTGTTTATTTCCTGTGTATATTTTATGTGAAGTTGTTCTGCCAAAACAAAATCCCATTTCACGCTCAAAGGATCAATTGTCCATTCTGATTAATGGATCTTGAGGTCTTTAAGCCTCTATTGTTCATTGTATGTGCTTTTTATAATGATTTTATGCTTTTTAAATTATTCTCTTGGCTAGCTGTTGACACCTCAGATTCTTCCATTTACTCTATTTTGCCGTATTTATTTAGAGTATTTATTAGCATATGAATGTTCCTGTCCAAGCAGTTATTTAGAATGTCATAAATGTGTGTGGCACTTTTTCTGTTTGTAGTAGAGATCTCTCTCTGATATCCTTCCTCACATATATAATTACCTCACTACCCACGTCATCCAGTAGGAGCCATTCTGTCAAAGATTATCCAGTCAAGCTCCACAAATTTTGATGAAATACTTCCTACTCATTTCCCAAGCTGCACTAGGGCAACATATCACAGACCAAATAGGTTGAGGACAGAAAAAAAATGAAACATTTCGTATTTCAGACTGGATGGACTCTGTATCTGAGTCCATCTGGGATTTTTTTAATCAGAAATAATAGATAATTACTTGAAAACATTAGTTCAGTGTTCTCTTATTTTCAAAAAGGACACAAATATTCAGAATATTTGCAAATTTGAGCACAACAGAGAAGAGCGCTATACTGTTTTACAAACCATGCTATGCCCACACGTAGATCAGTGCATGCAGTGATGATCCTTTGTCTCAGAAAAGCTGTAGTAGAACTGGAAAAGTGGGGAGGTGCAGGAAGGATATTGAAATGTATGGAATTATTTCTGATCTAAATAGGATAGAATTCATCAGTATTGGAAACAGAAGAGTGAGAGATGTGAAAGAAACTGTTCAGGAATCTTTCCTGTCTGAACATTCAGGAGCCACTCTGGCAGTCACACGCCCACCATCAGAGACTTTCACTTGGTGCACGGTGTTACAGGGACCTAATTTACTTTGGAAGACATGAAATATCTCCTTCTGAAAGATTTTATACTAGGCAGAAATAGTTTTAAAGAGTGAATAAGAAATTTGTAGTTTAATTGTTCTCGCTTAATGTCTTCTGAAAGATTTCATTATTCTAAGAAGTTGACAGCATAATTGTTTTTCTAAAACAATTGCATTCAAATTATATTCACAAGGTGTTCTCTTTCAGTCTTAGGACGGTTTTAGTTTTGCTTTTGGTATGTGTTTCTAGAGCACATGGGTAGCTGTCACTTAAACTTTGGTAATGAAGCAAATGGCACTTAGAAAAACAATGTAATAACATTTTTCATCATGAAAAGATTAATAGAAAAAAAACCACAAAGAAAACACTGGTAAGATCCACTTGAAATATGCAGAAGTACAATATCGATAATTGCTTGAATTGCTTGCAGAACCTTCCATTACTCATATGACTCAGAGCCTTCGAAGTGATACATATTTTGATGTGACTGTGCTCTGCAGTACTTATTATTTGCTTTCCACATGGTTTTTTTTAAGCAACTGCAGATTTGAAATATCCCTGGTCCATTGTGGCAATGTCAGAAAATGCAGCTGTTTGACACAGCGGTCAGAACTTTTTTCCTGTTCTTGTTTTAGACATAAGCCAACTACATGACCTTGAAATAATTTCTTTAGTTTGTGTATTTTTTTAGTAAGTCTTTGGATGGGAATCTCTTTTCACTGTGGGTCTAAGAAATGTTTAGGTGAAAGAGTTCAGTGTTGAATCTTCCTGGCATTGTAGTATAAATAAAAGTATTAACAAAGGTGGAGTTGGGGGGTTAGTGACAGGTAAGTGAAATATTGTCATTAAAATGACAATATAGTGATTAAATAGAGATGTGTATAGTTAGTTTGTGATGGTGAAAATGTCAGAAAAAAAGGTTTTAATTAATTATTTAAAATAAAAGGGAAAATCTCAGATAAAATCATCTGGTCAAGCACATGCAAAAGCAAATTTCTGGTAATTTGTATGGTTATTTTCAGCAATTTGTGTGAAGAAAACATTCTTCTATTTGGAAGGTACTAACCTGAGATATTGAATAGGATGTGGAGACAGGCTAATAAATCTTTATTGTGTGGGTTTGGTTTGGTTTGGTTTGTTGTTGGAGTTTTTTTTATGAACAGCAATACAGGACATTAGTGATTTTTTTTTTTTTCCACTGAGTTATAATAAGGTTTTAGAACTGACAGGTCTGATATGCATCCCTTTTTTTGCTCAGAGAATAGCAGAAATTACTGCAATGTGAGTTTTCCCACTCCCGCGAAGAGTGTGTTTCAGTTTTTGCTGCAGAAATTACTTCTAATGGCAGGTCAGTTCAGACTCAATGATTATTCAAGCCTCTCTGTGTGCTTGGTCTCTAGACTACCAACCAGCATGTCAAGGAGTGACAATTGTTCAAAAGAGGCAATTTCTTGTCCCTCAGCATCAACCTGAAAATAAGGTAAAGAAACCTTGAAAGGGATCAGTTATCCTGTACACAGCTGCTTTCCGCTTAATGTTGATTTCTGCTGTCACGAACAAAGTGGGTGGTAGTTTATTCTTACTGGCAGCAGGCATAAACTATCAACTGCTTGCTTTGTGAAGGGAAAAAGAAAAAAAAAAATCAATGTTAAACATAAAGCAGCCATGAGGCCATGAGCAGGATGACAGATCATTGTAGAGGCTTTATTTTATTTTCAGAACCCTGCTAGTGAACAGTACAATGACTCTCAGATTCATTCATTGCTTTCATAATGGCAGTATCCACACTAAATTTTATTATTGATCTTAAACAGAGGGTTGTCCTTGAAAGTATTTCCTCTTCTCTGATTAAAAAGTGTTCCTATATTAATGACTGTTAGTTCCATTTTCACCTTAGATTTTTGCTGTGGAAACAAGCTGCATATATCACAGTATCAAGCTTTTAGAGATTATCAAGACTTTCAGAGACAAAAAAAGGAGAGAATAAAAAGGCAGCAGGACTTCTTAAGTTCTGGCAAGGCAAAGGGATAGTATTGTATGTAGAAAAATCAGAAACTATAAAAGCAGCAAAAGAGATAAATGCAATGTACTGGAATCTTTCCGGAGACTACCTGACAACTGTATTTGTTCATGTAGTGGTTGCCAATTTCTTAGAGCAGTAAAGGAACCAGTCTCTGGGTGCTGGGTTGTGTTTCCAAGGGCAATCCAAGGCCCTGGTCTGACTTACTAAATGTGATTTGAGGAATGGACAGATGTCAAAAAAGGGAAATCATGAGTTTGGGACTGCTGGTTTTATACAGATGGTCAACAAGAAGCAATAAGACAATAATGGGTACAGTAAAAAATGGTAGCCAGGACTAAGCTTTCATCATTTACAAGGAAAAGAACACCACATTGTCAAAGGATACCTGA
The DNA here is from genome assembly GCA_013397775.1 of Eulacestoma nigropectus. Taxonomy (NCBI): domain Eukaryota; kingdom Metazoa; phylum Chordata; class Aves; order Passeriformes; genus Eulacestoma; species Eulacestoma nigropectus. Next base: position 81,008 of record VZTE01004412.1, read on the forward strand.
AGGACATTGAAATGTAGGGAATCTCAAACTGATTACAAGTATTTTTTTCCTACTGAAGGGTCTGGTCTTCCTCAGAAGGTTCAGTGACGGCTCTGTAGCTCTCGTCCTCTGGGAATCCAGGAGGGAAGGGCTGACTCTGGTTTCCAAAGCTCCGAGTATACACAGATGGGAACGCTTAGTTCCTCCTCCTGGGCAGACCATCTCACAATGGGATGGTGAGTCATGAGGCAAGGCATTGATGGGCCCATTAACAGAAGATATCCCCTGGAGGGAGGATGGGTCATGGGAGAGATAAGAAACACTGCCCCACCTGGTTTCAAGGAGATATCCCCAGAGTTTATCAGGGATGAGTCATGCAGGAGGTGGGGAACACTGCCCCATGGGTTTTTTAACAGCTTATGAAGATGGTGATAGAATACATACTTTTGGGCACATCTTACATTGTAACCTAGGACAGATGAGCACCCTTGAGCTGTGCAGATGGTCACAGAATTGTGTCCAGCTACTGGATTATGTGGACTTCAAGTCTCTCCACTCAGTGAAATGCCCAAACTTCAGAGCAATGCCCTCCCACAGGAACTGCCATGCCAAGTGTCTGAGTCCACAACCTATTTGACTGTTCGTGTCAGGGCGTTCCTGGCCCCGTCCACTCCCTGGTGCTTCCTTTGTGGGAGTGGGCGTGGTCACTGTTATTCCTGGCCCTGCACATATCCTTGTCAGCCTGTCCCATGTAAGCTTCTGGCTCCTGGCAGATCTCAGCACTCCTCTGGGTTTCCCCTGACTGAGGAAACCCTCTCTGTATACCATGATCCCCTGCTCCGCTGTGGACCATGCCTGGACTAGAGCTGATTTCTTCGGCAAATGACATTAGCCTGGTACTCTCCAAATCAATGTATTCTTAAATATTCGGTCTGCTTCCAAAGGTAGACAGACTTAACTGCAGTTATTTAATTCAATTATCTTTACCACAATCTAAATCAGAGAGGAAGAAACCTTATTTGAATACTTACTTTTACATTTCTACTGTGTTAGTTTTTTGCCAAAATTTGATTATTGATAGTTTGCAACTATTAAGACATACTGTCTTATAATTTAGCACAATAAAACAAAAATAGTAAGTACTACACTTTCCTAAACAGGTTATACTATATACACAATTAATCAGTTTTACAATTTTACATACAGTTGTATCAATCATTCATTTCTATTGTGCTATGTTAAATAATGATAAACATCATTTCTTCTTTAACAGATGAGTCATTTTTCATTCGTAATCTATGTCAAATGGCTTCTAATGGAAACTGCAATTCAATTTAAGTGCAGAAAATCAGCATCTATAAATTGTTTTTATTAGACAAATGAAAGAACACCAAGTTGCTGGATACATAAGAAAAGAATGTTTTCAACTTAAATTATCTATAAAATGTATCTATAATGTCTGTAGTTCAGTATTAAGTGCCTCTTGTCCTTCAGTTTTCTAGAATAAGCAGATCTCACCTTTTAGAAATATTTCTTTTTTATAAAGCAAATAAATTGCAATAAAGGAAATCTAGAGTTGTGGCTGCAGAATAGGTAGGCTGTCAAAAGGATTGTTTATAACTTCAGGAACTCAGTTGTTACAAAACCACCTGACCTGGAGGCAAGTTATCCAAATAGGTGGTGAAAAATTATCCTCCTGGGTTTTCAAAGCTCAGCTGGATAGGTCCTGAGCAGCCTGAGATCTCAAAATGTTCCATCCAAAGAAAACTTCTGGGTAATTCTTGGATTCCATGGTTCTACTTTAGCAATTTGAATCATAAAATGAAAGAGTAAATTGCAAGTGCTACTTTTTTATTTACCTTAAATTTTTCAATAGGTGACAATAATAATACAGATACTTCTTAAATTTATTTTAGCACACCTTAAGGCAATTCATTCTGAGAATAAAAAAATGACAGTTGCACATCCATTTCTTCCATTTTTTCCCTTTGAATTAAAGTTAAATATATTCACCTACTGTTTTGGTTTTTTTCCAATAGATCATTTCCAGTTAAAAATCATGAATGACAGAGGAAGAAAATAGATTGGTTTAAATTGCAAAAATGGACTTGGGAGGTCTGCCAGTTGTGAATTAACATTCCTGATCCAGAATGATTGAGAGGTATTAACTGTTTTGTCAGATATTTCCTTTGAATATAATTTTGTATAATGAACAAAGTTTGGGATCTATAGATAATGAGCACAGAAAGAAATATTTAGATTGTCTGATTAAATGATAATAAAAAAATCATTTCTATCTGTCATGTACAGTGATTTTAGAACAGGGCCAGGTTGCTCTGTGTATCTTTAGATTGCCTGTGCAGGGCACAAATTATTCTCAAAGAAAACTGCAACACGGCAGCAATTAGAAGAACGTATAGGAATTGATACAGTCCAGCATTTATGTATTGTCCATTGTACACTGGCTTTAAATGAAGATGAGATAGATTGCCAAAGATATGCAGTAAACCATCCAGGAGATAGAGGCTTTATCCAGTTAGAACTTAATGAAATTCTATGACCTCTGCTATGTAAGAGGTCGCTGGATCTCTATGCTTTAGTCTGTGTTTTGCTGCTATCAGTCAAAAGCATTTTGAGCCTTGTCAACCAGAAAGATGCGCAAGAGCAATGGTAAGGGAGAAGGTTTAGTGTCTCACTCACAGTTCAGAGCACATCACCAGCTGCAAAGAGAAAAGGTTGCAGTGAATGAGTGCTTCTGTTGAGGTCAATAAAACTTTGCCTTTGTCTTTAGAGGACCAGGATTTAAACTAATGAATTTCTGGAAGGTAGTGAAGTTATATAACTTTACAGGAAATATGCACTTGCTAATTAGTTTCTACATTCATATGCAAAATGATTTGTTGAACCATTATGTTCAACACAACAGTATGCTGAATTTCTTCTCTTAAATCTTTACATTATATATGATCAAAACCACTCCACATCTATTTATTTCCATATATAAGCACTTTTTTAATGCGGACACCACTTTCTGGTGAAAAACAGAAACAAAAAAGTTCACTACAAAACTTCATCTTTATTAGGATAGCAGTAGAGTATTTAAATAGAGGTCCGGCCTTTGGTTTAGAGGTACTGCCAGTGCAGTGATATATATGTTGGCATAAGCATGAAAATTCAGAAAATGTCAGTCGCATCACTTGTACTTATTAAAATGTGAATGTAATAGCATCTGAATGTACAGTAGTCTGCATTCAATTGAAGGTTCTCCTTAACCTATTAATCTCTGAACCTGCTGTGTGTGCAGATCATCAACATTTCCCCAATAAACCTAATTTCTCTCTAATAGCTCTGTATGCTTAGAATCTAGGAAGAATTCAACTAAACAAAAATGGATAAAATCTTCAAGAAATAAGAAAATGTTATTAACATTTTAAAAATCTTTTCTTCTTTTGCACCAAATCTCTCTGCTTCACAGAGCTCCTCACCATTCCTAGAGACAACAGCCACATTTCCCAGTATAGAACATTCTCTGAATAAATGCCATCAAGCTTTAAAATTTGCTTTTCATTCAGACCATAAAGGGCAAACAAAGAGCTTGTGAGACTGCCCAAGCAAGCAGAAAGTCTGGCTCCTAATAGTGCAAATCTTTTGTAAACAGCTCAGTGCAGTCCTATTTCATAAAGTCCACAGCAGACTGCACTGCATTTATAAGATTCAAGCCTTCAGTGGTGACTTAGCCAGTGTTAAATTTGCTTCATTCACTGTCAGTCCAATGCTTCAAAATTTCTCTTAGTTCTCTGTAGGCAGTAACAGCTCTTTTCCATGCATCTTCAGTGTAGGGATGGCTTCCTGAAGGGTAAAAATCAGGAGATGGATCTATGTGTAGAATAAAAAAAATAATTCAAGGTAGATTGATATTTGACGTGGTTTGAAGTTAGATACCTTAATCAGAAGCAAACAAAAATAAGTCCTGACTTTAAACTGACATTTATCTATTAGATTGAACTGTTTGCAAAGGAAATTTATGTGCCAAGGTTATAGAGATTATAAAAGACACTATTTAATTATCCCTTAGTTGAACAAAGAAGTCCAGAAAGAGCATGATATGGGACTAATGGACCAGCAAAAATGCAAAGTACCATTCAGCACTAAAGTAATTGGGCAGAACACAGAGAGAGACCAGGATAAAAGATTACTTCATTAATTTTAAAATTAAAGGGCAAGATAAGGTGGTCACTATCATAGAGAGTTATTAAGGTAAAACTGGCTAATCAGCACAATTTAAATGTAAAGAAGTCATCCAATGCCTACCAATTTCAGAAGAGCGTGAAATAAAGCAATTTGATGTAGCTTTATCAATCAAACCATACAGATAAGTGGTCCAGTCTAAGAATTTTCTAATTTATTGTAGCCTTTGTTTAATACAGTGACCACTGGAATTTGAAGATGGACATCTCTCAAAACATTTAGGGTTTGGGACAGGCCTCTCCAAGACTTTGCAAATTTCAATGTTCTTCAGGAAATTCCATGTTCCTTGCTTCAATAATGCTCCTGTAAAAACTGTCATTTTCTTTTCAACACGAATTCAGTCCTTCTACCTGGCTTACTGGCAAGCGTTTTAGTCTGTTCTTTATAACAGAGGTTTTTATCTTGCTTCTGAGCTGCCTTTCCCTGTTTCTGTTGCACTGATTCCCCTGATGCCACAAGTCAGAAAAAGTGCCTTTTCAGTCTTCCTCTTTGAACTCACATTTTAAAAATAAGGCATTTTATTTTTGTTCCCTACAGGTTTCTCTGTGAAGTCTATGAGAACATTCTTTAATACAAAATAAAAATCAAAAAACCAAAAAGCATGCAAAAATTCAAATAGGCTTGAACCTTCTTCAGAAATACAGTCTTACTACGGGATATTTGAGCTTAAATGGTATCAAACCCTAGAACGCCTTCTTTATCTCTTTCAATCTATCAGCAATATTCATTTGCTTACTCTAGAAGCAGCTAATATGCCTTAAATCCAATTCAGCATGCCTGACAAGCAGACTGTAACTCTTCATTTATTTATATTATATCCTGGTATTGCCATGGAAATGTAATGTCTCCTGAGAGTAAAAGCCTTAGGCCTTGTGTATTATACGCTTAATCTGTTATCAACACATCATTTTGTTTCCCCTTATAGATGTAAGTGAATTCTGAGACAATATTATGTTAATACTTTCTACTGACAGACAAGATAGTATATAATGAAAACAGGGTTTTCCAGTTTATACAATGATACACTTTAACAATAATGTTTAAATGAAAAAAATAAATAATAAAATTCTAGGAGTCTAAACCTGAAAACATTATTTTTCTAGGCTATCTGCCAAATGAAATTTTATGAGGAAGGTTGGATAGGTGTTGACATAAAAGAACACGGACGGAATAAAAATTGTGATAGCATTTCTCTCTTCTTACGCCATCAAATTTTGACAAAAATTTTTTCTATAGATAGAACACTGAAAAAAAAACCCCAAATTAAAAAATCTAGTTCACATTCTCTTGTTCATGTATTAGTCTTACCTTTTAAACTGGGTTTCAACTGTGGCACATATATGAATTTATTTAGAAACAATGATTAAAACTTTGAGTAATAACAGGTCTGAGTACTGTTTTGATTTACAGTGTAAATGAGATCAAGACAAGATGTTTCCAATTTTAGAAATCCCATTCAAAAAGGATTCCCTCAAAAGCCCATTGAAGTGCTTGCAAACTCCATGAGTCTTATCTTAGACTATGCTGCCAAACAAAAATAAAAGTGCATTGTGACCTTGAAGTTTCAGGAACATTTTTATGTTTTAAACTCTTTCTGTAAATAGAGAAAATAAGNNNNGAGGGAGGGAATGTAACATTTTTAAATACATTTGATTGTTTTCTCTATTCTAAAGTAATACATGTATAAAAGTCCTGAAAAATTCAGTGGTTTACTCTAACTGTAACAAATGTTCCTTTCAGATAGCTACACCTTGTTTTGGTCTAAGACACAGAGAATACCTCTTCCTTCAGAAAATTCTCATGGAAACTACTGTGGTAGGCTCATTGGTGTTATTTATTGAGTTATAATTAGGAAAGGCACTGAACTGAAAAATCAAATCTGAACTACCTGTTATTCTGAAAAATCTTGGATTCAGACAAAACTCTGGATTAGAACTCTGCAGTTATCTTTAAAAAATACAAAGTTGAGCAGAATAAGCATTTCAATCTTCTATAGTTCCAAAATACTACAGTTTATAACCCTTTTCTCTAAGTTACTTTTGATTAGTTCCTTTGCTCTAAGTTACTTCTGATTAGTATATTTGATTTTTTATATTATGGTTAACCAAGATAAATGTAATAGATATTTACACAGACATTTAAAAATGGTGGAACCTTGTGACTTTGGCCACCTGTTTTACTTGCACTCATTTTAATGCAGACTTGCGTGAAGGTATGTGGTCTGATTTTAAAAGGGAAAACAAACCTGCAGTTTCACCAACTTCTGCCATTCTGTCTTCTCAGCTTGCAATGAATGGTTAATATTTTCTGTGCATGTAAGATGTGCTTAAAAAAAGCGCTTTGTTTCTAATTACATTACTGTCCATATTTTGTGTAGGTGTCTGCTAGAAAACAGAAATTAAATAACTATGTAATGTTTTCATTAATGTGTATTTTTATGGTTTTTTAACATTTTAAATACTACAGAATTATAATGGTTCTTTGTTCCTGCTCATTTCTTCAATTTTGAAAGAACTTGGAGAATGGTCCTCTTCTCTATAAGTAGTATGGAGTTTTTAAAAGGGCTGTAAAATAAGTCATGTATTTAAATTATATATAAGGCGAAGAATTGTATCTATGAAATTATACAGGGCAGAATCTATATCAGGCATGCAGACACATTTTAATGAGCTCCCTGCAAAATAAGTCTGGGAACATTTTCTAAAGACAGCAATGTCAAGTCTGACAGTAATGAAATACGACAATGATAGGACAATGCATTATTAACTGAATACCAGCACCACAGAAGTATATCTTATACATCTAGGATGACTTGTCTCCTTGGTTCTGCACTGCACTGCACTGCACTGCCTGGGTTCACCAGCTTCTCTTCCCAGAAGCTTGGGAACAGCTCATGGTAGGGTTCCTCACAAAAAGAAGACGTCTGTTTGTGATTCACTAACTAATATCTTTGTTCAGTATTCATATCACCAGAAAGCTTTCACTCCTTTCTAGATGAGACAGCACTTACACCCTTCAGAGCAAATAGTGTAGTTTCTGCTGCCAACTCAAGGTGATCTCCTTGGGAGTGAAACTTCCAGGAGCTGTGTACGGTTATGAGTTACTTACTTTCAAAGGCATCTTGAAAACCAGTATTCCCCTAAATATCATGACAGCAGGAGCTAACCTAGGAAGTATTTTCAGAACAGTCTTCCTGGAGAACAGCATGCTATGTAAGTAGCTGATAAACCAGGGTTTGAGCAAAGCTTCCTGAGAAATGGAACATCTGCATTAAAACCTTTGATTTGTTCTAAATCTATGCACTCATTCTGCAGCTCAGGCAGAGGGGCCAGCGCTGTCTATCCCACGGTATGTGACAACAATATTCATTGAATTAGCTGGCACGTGGGGTGACACCAGGTTTCAGAGATCACCTAATCTACCAATCTGAGTGGAGGCCCATTAAGAGGCAGAAGAAGTTTTCATTGGCACTTCTGACACCCTGGTTTAAGTAGCTACCTGCCCACATTGGAGGCTCCTGTGAATCTGATTCCTGTAATCTTTACACTCCTAAATCTTTAAACAGTCAGCGACCCTAGATAGTGCAATTACTAAATGATAGGTATAAGTCTCTCTTTTTTCAGCACCAGTCCCCAAACCTGAACAGAGCCTAACAACTAATTCCAGTGTTGAACCATGTGCACTATATCAACACCTTTCAGTAAAGTTGTATTACTTCAGGGATGTTTGCTATACCTGTAAACAAATTCCACAGTAGCATTTGGTTACACCACTAATTACCCACAAAACCTATCACTGTCAAACAGCAATGTGTGTACCAAATAGATACTGAAAAAATAAATATTTTGGTGCTGACCTTTTCTATCCCTACCAATAATGTGTATTAATAAACTATGATGTACTGACACAGCTCGCCTTGGCGACAGCCTTTTCTGCTAGCTCCGGTGGTCGGCGGCCGGTCCTTCTCTCTGCATGGGAGAAGCTGGTGGAGCTGTTCGCAAAGCGGGAGGGTTGGTGAGGTCCGCGAAAGGGCTTGCCCAGCCCACCGATGTTGAAGGCGCAGGAGGAGACGAAGAGATCAGGAGCGGCTCTTTGCAGGGTGAACAGGACGGGTTTATTGGGGTGCGAGGGTCCACGAATCCAGGAATGAGGGAGCAAAGAGCAGGGGCTTGCCATGGGGTTTTATACCTCTACAAAATGGGAGGAGTAAACTGCAGAAAAACAATCAATACAGGGCAAAGGGGTTGTACACAGGCGGGGAAACATACAAGAACCAATGAGGTACAGGGTAGGTGGGGAAGGATAACTGGGAGCCAGTGGGATACTGGAGGACAAGGAACTTTCCGGAACATAACCGTAAATGAGGGAAGAAGGGGACAGATCTACATAATTCACCTGTGTGCGCGGCTTGCTAAGTATTGGCAAACTGAACACACCACAACAATGTACTTGGCATAAAACACAACAGTCTATCTTATATTTAGCAGCCTTTTCAACCAAAGACAGTTTTAAGGTATGCTTTCTCCTCGATACTTGTGGTTTAAGAATTTAATGAAAAATATAGCAAAATGTGCCAGCTTAGCACAGAGTCTGGGTGACAGGTTTAATTTATGACATGTAAGTGATAAAATGGCAGTTTGAAAGAATTAGGAAACATTTGATATAATCTTTGGTGTATAACACTTTCACCCTTGGCAAAGGCTCAGATACTTGTAGTGAACAATAAAGCAATGATCTTATCTAAATTGGCTGATGATTAGGTAATTTTTACAAATACAGCTTTCTGTTGTAACTTGTTTAGTATAAAAGTAGTGACATTCTAAGTAATGCCTTTACCAAGCATCTTGAGCTGCACTATGTTGTCCATTGTAATGAATACAAACAGAGCTACTCAAAGGTATTTTGAGGATGGTGTAACTCTCCTAATGTGTGCCTTCTGTTTTGTTATACTAAGTCCCCTTGACAAGCTGTTTTTACAGGCTCAGGGAGTTACATGTACTACCTGTATTTCTCACAAGAACTAACATTTATGAGTGATCACTGGGAGATTTGATATGAAATAAAAATCAGGGAAATTATTCCCAGAGAAAATACATTTCCATGTTTCTCAATGATGTTTTTTTAATAGTTGTGCTCATCTTTTTATCACTTTACACTATCCCTTGTTGAAGTATTGTTAAAAAATGGGGGGGGTTTGCTACATTTCTGAATAAAATTTTAGTTTATAACCACTTCAAAAATAATGAATATTAATGAAATGAATTTAATGGAGATTTCTCTAAGATCACACAAATCTAACTTTACAACAGAGTAATCCATAACTACATTTTTTTTTGCCAGCACTGGTCACTCTGATGCATGACCATCTTAATTTTCTATGGAGTTTGTAGCTTTTACTCACCTTCCTTCAGAGTGCTTCAGTTTTGGCATTCAATCAGCCTAAATATGTCCTGATTATTACCTCACTATTAGTTTGTTGGGTGTTTTTTTTAACCAAATATATAATCTGTCTGTACTATTTGTCACTCCCATCACACAGTAAACCTGTATCACTAAAAAACTGCAAACCCATATAGTGGATGTCATTCCATAAAAGTGGGGCATGATACGGGTTTCAAAGATGGTTTTTGTGCAGAAAGAACCTGGTTAAGATAGAGTTAAATCTCAGAATAGATGGACACATATTTTAGATTTGCATGGAAGTACTACCTAGGCCAAGCCACTTAGGCAACAACCACTTCAAGGCTGGTAGTCCTCCTGGCTCCTCGAACCTGAACTGTGAGAGAGTCCCAGCTGCAATGACAGAAAAATTTTGAGACAGACTCTGAGGGCAAGGGTATTCATACCATATAATAGTCAAGTGCGAAACTCTGGCCGTGCGAATTGCCTTCTAGTTTCTTCTCCCTTCAACTGTAAAGGAAATTTTGGAGGAAATTAAAAGGCAAATTTGTAGCCCAGACTTCAGATATGCAGAATTATACCTAAATGAGGTGCTTAAACAAACATCAAGTGGAGGATATAAGTGCTTTCTTGCATATTTTGTAAAGTCCTAGCTAAAATCTACAAATAATGTAAAAAATTTCACTGATTCTTTGGGTTCCTGTGTCTGTAGGAGAAATATGATCAATTGCACTAACTCTACCCCATTTTCACAAGCATTTATCTTTTCATTATTGTGATTTCCATGTTGAAGTGAAGGTCAGCACAGAAGTACAACTTGCTTCATTTCTATTTTGTTCTTAGGTTGCTTATTTCCTACAGTTTTTTAAAATTAACTCTAGCGGTCAGCCCAGGCAAGTAGAGCAAATCATGTGCCTGTTCATGTCTGAGGAAAACTCTGGGATGCATTTATCAAAACCAGGCCAAAGTTACCTATTTGTCTGAATTTTACCATTCATTTGAAAGCATTCTGTGAATTTTTACAAATCTTTATTTTCATTTTGTTATTGCTGCTGCTGTGGGAACAAATGAAGTTGGAAAAGTAGTTCACAAGGGAGGGATAAAAGTGTTGACTGATATTTTTCAAAATGGGGAAAGTAGCAAATGGAAAGAGAACAAGAGAAAACGGGTGGTGTGGCCTTTGGTCCACACTAAAACTTGCTGATAGCCAGGGTAAGGTCAGGAGGTGAGAGTAGGAACAAAAGAAACAGAGAAGCCTTCTGAGGCTTGTAAATAAAGACATTTGGCCACAGGTAGAAAAGTTAACTAACAACACCAGATTCCCTCCTGAAAGGATGAAGACGTAAAGAAGTGAGAGGTGTCACAGGCACATACAAACTGTTATCCTTCATTGAAGCAGGGGTCTTATTAATCAAGTAACTTCTTCTCAGTAGGACCCAGGTATTTCAGGGAAGGTCTCAAAGACTTCAGGTTTTGGAATACCAGTCCCCAGAGAAATCCACCAAAATCCTGTTGGCAAGAAATTGGCTAGTACTTTTATTTTGGGTTGTTTTTCTTGCCTTTAGCAAGACTGAGAATTCTGGCAATTCACAAGAATAGACAACTCTTTTCTAATTCCTTGAAGTTCTCTGAGTGTGAACCTGGCTGGAGGTCAACTGATGTTTTAAGATTTTATCCCTGTTCACAGTTGTCTTGGTTTGAAAGACAGGTGTCTGCCAAGAAAGGCAGGAGCCTCCCTTGGAATGGAAAATGTAACCCCCTTCCCTCCAAATTATTATAATTTTTAAATTAAGGGGCTTTCAGGCAAAGATATGAGAAATAGGAATAACAGTTCTTTACTAATACGTGTGTGTGTGTATATATATATATATGTATGTATGTATGTATGACAAGGCAAACAAACAACAATAACTACGGCAGTAATAACAAACAGAACCAGTAACCCGCTGCCCGCCTCTCTCGGCCGCAGGCGCTTTCCCCTTGGGTGCAGTGCCGCTCACAGCCGGCGGGGGGCGCTGGTGGCTCCCGGGCTGCGATGGTTCCCCCGCGGCTGCAGGGGGTGCTCCGGAGCGAGCGCGGGGAGCACGCGGTAATGGTGGCTTGGCCAAGCCGGGAAGGGATGGAAGAAAGGCTTCACAAACCCCCTGGGGCAGCTGATCCTGGTGCCGCAGCAGGACCCCCCAGGAGCAGCAAACTGGAACAGCAGGGATGAGCAGAAAATCCCAGGTGGTAGGCAAGATGTATCAACTCCAGAGCGGCAGTGGGAGCCCCAGGACGTCTTGGCAGGCAGGGTGTGCGGGGCTACAGTGCAGCGAAGGCTTCGAGCAGCAGCAAAGGAATGGTGGGGGCAGGGCAGTCGTGGCCCAGCTCCCAGCAGGGCAGGTAAAGGCAGGCTCAGGATCCTGGGGTTTTCCCTGAGGCACCCAAGCAGATGGTGAAAAGGNCTCCAGAGCGGCAGTGGGAGCCCCAGGACGTCTTGGCAGGCAGGGTGTGCGGGGCTACAGTGCAGCGAAGGCTTCGAGCAGCAGCAAAGGAATGGTGGGGGCAGGGCAGTCGTGGCCCAGCTCCCAGCAGGGCAGGTAAAGGCAGGCTCAGGATCCTGGGGTTTTCCCTGAGGCACCCAAGCAGATGGTGAAAAGGTCCCTTTTTAGTGAGGTAGGGTATTAAATAGTGTCCCAATGCAACAGCTGCTCCAGCAAGCAGAGCTCCACTCACGGTGGAAGGAAGGCAGCAGAAGGCAGAACCCTGTAGTGGTGATGAATTCTCCCCACAGAGACCACAGCTTCTCTCCCCTCCGAATGCCAGCAGAACAAGAGCTCTAGGGGCTCCACCTATCCCCTTTTTCCCAGTCCAAATCTCGCGGCATCTCTGCCCCACACAAGAAAACCCCAGGTAAAAGAGGGTAGCCAGCTGGACCCCTCACCCTGTGGCCAGGTCTTTTGTCTCTCTTAAGTATCCAGTCCTTAGTGTCCCTTGGCAACATGTATGGGGAAAATTCTTTACGAGAAAAAGAAAAAACAAAAGGAGAACTCCTAAAACCCCAAAAACAATACTATCACAACTACATTTAAAAGAGTAAAGGTGTGTTGTGTGCATACCCTTTTACTCTATCCAGATTGGACGATGTAAATCTTGGGATTGTTTGTTGTTGGGAGGGCTATATAGGGTTATTCTACACCTTTTGTGCAATTACAAGCAAATGACTCTACTGTTTGCATATGTCCTAGTTCCAGCCAGGACAGAGTTAATTTTTGCAGTAGCTGGGAGAGGGCATGGCCAGGACCCAGAGGTTATTCTCTACCACCTCATGTCATTGCCAGGGGTAGGGGGAAGGGAGTCTTATGAGGAGAAAGGATCCTTCCTGGGTTGGCACAGCATGGTGGAGGGAACAGTTGGGAATTGTTGTTTCTGTGTGAGATCATTCACCTCTTTCTCGTACCCTCCATCATTAGTATTGTTGCTCTTACTGTTAGTTTTCCTTTGTTCATTGCTGTTCACAATAAATTGTTTTTATCTCAACCCGTGATCTTTACCTTTTGTGCCTCCAACTCTCCTCTCCGTCCCTGCCACAGGAAGGGGAGGTGGAGGGGGAACAACAGGCAAGCAAGTGGCAGCAGTTTGGAGAGTCTTAGTGGGAGCACTAAGTTGGAGAGTACCATCTCTAAACAATAACAGCATACTGTGTAGGATTGCAGCTGGATATACTAGAAATTTCAAAGTACTATCAAGTAAAGGGACAAATATTTTTCTTTGTGCTACATAAGATACTCTGTAACATCTTAAAATAAGGAGCCATTTACCTTTATAGGAGAGGACCTAGTTTAAGTTCCTCACTCTAGTAATTTTCCTTTGTCTTTGGTGACTAAAGTAATCTTCTTCCCCTTCAAATGTTATAGAATTTTCCTTTTTGCATTTAGATATGTATTGTGATGTTGGACAAGCAGTGAATCCTCCTGCTACCTTGTCCCATTCTGATCCTCTTCTCTTTCCTCCAAATAATTTTGAAGGCATCTATGTCACTTTTTCCTCCACTAAGCCAATCTTTGTCTCATGAAAGAAAGTGCACAAGAACGTACATGCATGATGTTTCCAAGTGCTGTTTTTAAGAGTGCATGCATACATGGACTAGTTTCCAGGTGCCATAACTCATGCATGTTCAAGTGTGAATACCTTCAACTTGTGTAATTCTCTTTTTCATTTCCCTGTGTTCTATCTCAGCTCATAACTCACTGCACCATGATGGGTTTTTTTCAAATTTGTCTCTCACTTTCCAAAGTTTGTTTTCATTGTGATCCCTCTCACAAAAGTCTATGTCCCTGTTGCACATTGTAGCCTCCATCCAATCCATTTTCCTTGAGTCATCTAACTGAGCAGTCTAAGCATTACTGCCCTGGACTGTCCACATACCTCCAGAATGTGATTCAGTTCTAAAGTGGGGTGAAATTACCTTTTAGAAGTTCCTGTACATTCGTCTGACAGAAAAAGTGCTTCACTCTTCCTAATTTAAGCAAAATGTGAAATTAGGTGGAACTGAAACAAGTGCCACAGCTTACAAATAGGGTGCTGGAAGGCAGAAGGCTTTGCAGAAGAACAGGCAATTTCAATTACAATTCAAATAGATGGAAAAGAAGGAGAAATTAGTTTTCATGCAGCTGTGTTCATAACACATGCCACAGTGCAGGCTGGTGTTCTAGTTCTAATGATCATTCTCTGATCATATAAAGCATCATAGTTCTGAAGAAATACCTCTTTTGTACTAGTGAACTGAAATAATTATTTGTGCTTTTACATTGTGAAAACCACAGTAACCAGAGCAGAAGGCCCCTGATTGTTCATCTGTATTAAGAGACAGATCTGTCACAAGAAGTGTGTGTGATTAATATACAAAGTGGAAAAGAATAACCCATTCAAAGATCTGAGATTATGCTAAGAAAAATCATCTTAGATAACCAATGTAGAAAGCAAAGGCTGTTATCATGTCTCCTGATCAGAAAATTAACTATAGAATTCCCTTCTCCTTTGATGCTTATAATAATATTCCTTGCATTAAGTACTGAGCTGTCTTCAGTGTTTCCAGTTCTATATAAGTGTGTAGCTTGGATTTTTTTCATCTCAGTAACTGAGGACATTAAACATCTTCAGATGTCATACTGACTTTGAGTTCAAATTAGTAAATTCTGGTTCTGTGTCACTGCTAATTCTTCACACCCAAGCAAACCAACCAAATAAATGAAGAGAAATAGAATGAAGTCTTTGTTATATACCCATTACAAAGGCACTGCATATTAAAGCTTGGATATTCAGCAACATGGCAAAACACTCAAAATATGTTGGGGTACATGTTGGGGATTTTGTGCAATTTTTTTCCACTCATGAAGAAATACAGTTTCTAGTTTGTACAGCAGCCCCAATCAATAGGCGTTTCCTGACAGCCTAGATTTTTCACTGTTTTGCTAGTGTCATATTGTACACAACATCTGCAGCTTTTTCCTGCTGCACACTTGCAAGCAGCCACTGTTTCATGTTGCTTTCCACTATGGCTGTCCCCAGGCTTTATAGTGTCATCCTTTAAGATTATCCCTCAGCTCAGTGCCTGAAATACAAATGCTTGGAGACCTGATTCCAAATGCATTTATGCAGGAAAAGTGGATTTCTCCATCCTTTGTCCTGATTCCTGTAATGCAGAGGTGATGAAGCTTATAAAATACAGAAATTCTTCACTTTTTTTCCTGAAGAATGGATGGATCAGGCAAGTAAATTAAATGGAAGATCCTAGTAACTAGCTGGATATTACACAACTGAGTGTCATACAACTCAGGCTAGAGTCAAACATGATGCTGAGGTAAACATTTAGATGGCACACAATTCACTGCATTCATGATGCCTGTAATGACATCCATTTCAACCACACAATGTATAGTGTGTTCAAATGAAGTGTTATACTTCCATCATGAGTAGTCAGTTCTGCCACCTGCCATACAGAAGCAGAATGTACGAGATCCAGTTGCTATTGGGCCCTCATATTCCCCTCATATTTCAGTGGTAAACCAGTGAAGTTATGCCTGGACTATACATAAAGCAAGGCTTTCAGGAGCAGACGCAGGGAAGCTGTATAGCTGGTGAACACATGCCTGGAGGGCAGTGGACATTTCTAACCATGTAAAGAATAATTTGAATGAGGATCGGTACAGAAAAAGCTATAAGGGAAAGGGAGACCCTATCTTTTGAGGGGAAATTAAAGAGTTTGACTAGTTTAGTCTAGCACAATGAAAGGTAAGCAGGGACATGGTAGTGGAACAGCTACACAAAGTGTGACACCTGAAGTACTTAAAGCAAATTTGTGGTTCCATAATATGCAATTGCTTCCGTTGATGGATGTGGGACACCGTTCTCCATTGCCTTACTCAGAATTACCTAACTTCCTTAGCTAGGATATTTAGAGGTTAGTTATTTCCATTACCACCTACTGGCACCCTACTGTTTAAAGGCACTGGCCTACATGCATGAGATGTTCAAGGACTCAAAAAATCCTGTATAGTTACAGCAGGGCTGGAGGCCATTTCCTCTCAGAACTGCGGTAAAACTGGCTTTGAATTTGATAAGAGAAACCCATGTTACCTGTGTACCTTCTGGTTTAATTTCCTTGTACAACAGAACCCATGGCAGCTCTCCTTACCCAATGCTTTCTCACGCCTGTATGCAATTTTAATTAAAAAGTTTTTTACTTTAGGAAGCTATCCTGATGTCTCTCCAGCTCTCCTCTCTCATGCAAAATTTTTGTTTACAGTGCTTGCAGAATCAGAAATCAATCCCAGCTGTTCCCTTTGTTATAATTTAGCATCTGGAAAAGGATTTGGTTTACATATACATGCATGACAAGAATTTATCAGATGAAATTGCCCTCAACTTACATCAACTAACTATTAAACTGCTTTTTTTTCCCAGCACCTTCAAATATTACAAAATATGTTACGAAGCAGGTTCTAGGTTCCTAAGCAAATTAAAGAGCAAAGAAAATGTGTAACATGACCTTTCAGTAGTTTTTCAAGGGCCACATGAATAAATATTTAAAAATACAACATGCACTTAAGCAAATAGGAGTTTGAGTTCTCGGTTAATTCAGCAGCAAAGCACTTTTTTAATTTCAGAGTAGAATATATCAGAATCAAACAATTCCTATATGATGCTGCTTACTTTTACACTGTATGAATTTATCAGAACTGTGGAGACAAACTCATAATAGAAATAATATTTTAAAATGTCTCAGAAATCTTCGCATTAGCAATAAACTTCACAATTATTCTAAATCTCAATAAAATTGAAGGTTTTGATATAGTTTTTTTATAGATCAATATAAAACCAAGCAATTACGAATGGACAGGAAAACCAACCATAAATACGTCAGCTGAAAAAAAATAGTGTCATAATTAAGAAGCTGCAAGCAGCAAACGTAAATACTTTCCATATGCTGTTAATATCATGGGAAATTAAATATTTAAAGAAGGAAAAGGCTGCCAGTACCACATACCAGCACCTATCAGTTCAGTTAGATAGCATAGCTTTAACGTTTAAATTAGATATCAGCAATAAATTCTTTGCGGTGAGGATTATGAGGCACTGGAACAAGTTGCTAAGAGATGCTGTGGATGCTTCATCCCTGTCAATGTTTAAGGCCAGGTTGGATGGGACCCTGAGCAACTTGGTCTAGTGGAAGGTGTCCCTGCCCATGGCAGGGGGTTGGGAGTACATGATCTTTCAGGTTCCTTCCAACCCCAACCATTCTATGACTCTATGACTTTATGCAAATTAAAAATGGTCCCGATCAAGAGAAACTTTCCCATTTCAAAACGAGTTTGAAAGTCAAAAACTAATTTTCCTTGTACAAGATAATCAGTTGAAAAGATATTTAGCACAGATTTGTTAAACATGTGTCTTAGAGTAATTTAAAAAAAGAAAAAATTAAAGACAAGATAAGAATAAGATCTAAGGACAAATTTATATTTTAAAATGATAAGTGCTTTTGACCTAGTAAACTAAAATATTGCTTTCCTTCCAAGGAAAGTTTCGTATTACGATCAATTAGGGTTTATTGAAGAAATGAATGCTAAGTGAAAAATGTAAATAAAATAAGGATTTTTGTACTTCATCTAGCCAAAATAACTTGAGAATAAACAAATAATAAAATTAAAGTACTTGAAAATATAAATAATTTACAAAGAAATAAATAAAGCACAATTTAAGGAATTTATTTCTTATATTCTACTCTAGAATTTCAAATGGATTCAGGTCTGATAAGGATTCCACCAAAGTCAATTAAGTAAAGCACAAATGGATTTTTCCCCAGCATACATCTCATTTAACTAAACTAAGGAACATTTCCACTTTTGTTGAATTTGCAGATCTCATTTCTCTAGTAACTGTTACAGTGTTGACACCTAGAGGCTTTTGCTTCCCCTAAGGCTTAAGTATGAAAAAAGATCTCAAAGAACTTGTACGTACATCATTAGTTTTGATGGTTTTACCAGTTATATATTAACTGATGAAAATTTTACCTGTTTTCATACCCAAGAGTTTTGTTCCTCATTTTGTTCTCTTTCTTGCTTTTGTTATTTGTTTCATGTTTTGTTTTCGTTTCTTTTGTTATGTTTTTTTGTTTTGTTTTTTTCTGCGAGGAGTTGTATTTCCTTTCGTTAGAAATCATAGTATAAACTTTTTTCCTTTCCTTCTTTCAAGACATTGAAAACCAAGGACATATTTTTTCTCAGTATTTGGGGTTTGAACTACCTCTGCCATATAGAAAACATTTGCCTCAGCTGATGAGTTCTAGGTTACACATTGAAAAGGGATTATGAAGCAGTTTCTGGGAGAGCTTTGAAAATTTCTGAAGGACTCCGTCTATCAGGTTTGCTACTGGGACTTGAAAGGAGTGTACTGTGAAGGAGCAACCTATCTCATATTAACTCTGTATATGAACCAGAGTTCAGTCTAACACCTAGCAGGTCCATATTACAAGAAAGCCAATCCATATAACCCTTGCAAGCCCATAATTTTCTCTTAATAAAGCCTTTCCTCTCATCTTAGCAGATACTTGAAGACATTTAATCCAAGGAGTTGACCTGCCTACTTTTTACTGAGCTTGGCTCCAAGTTCTCTGAACTTTCTGCTGACCTTCCAAAAGATTTCTCACTCTGCACAGCACCTGTGGGTGACAGCTCATGTGACTTTATGAGAATGATACCCAGCAGAGAGTCTAAACATTGCGGAAAAATGTATGTACTGTCATGGGACATACAGGAGCTGAGAGCTCAGAGAGAGTTTTCTAATCTTCAATTTTCCCAGCCTTAACATTCACCATATCTGCATGATGACGAAGTTCCCAAGCCCTGTGGAGATCTTGAATCTGTGTTTCTTGCTTGGTGTGAGGCAGCAGTTTCTAACACACCTAAACATAAGTAGAGTCAGGATCTGGATGCTAGAATTTCTAATCCCTTTCCCTGTGCAGTTTTTCTATGTGTTTAGTATGTGTCTCTTAAGTTGTAGACTTCAAGGTCACAAAAATGTTGGAATTATAATGCATTTACACAGTGTTTAAGAGTACATTGGACCTGACAATACCTTTACTTAAATATACTTATTAGCATAGAAATTCTACATAAGTAAGAAGAGAAAAATCTGAGTACTATAATTCACTGTGGAAACTCTTAATTGCATAGGTACAATAAACCTCCCAGGCTAGAAGAAGTAGTAGTAGTAGTAGTAGTAGTAGTAGTAGTAGTAGTAGTAGTAATGATAATAATAACAGCAACCAGACCCTCCCACTCCAAGCTTTTAAGGCTCATTTTGCAGTGTCCATAGTGCCTATCAGAATTATGACAGATATTGTAGTGTCTGTGTAAGAAAAAAGAAGTTGAAACTGCCAAAAAGACTGCCCAAAACATTAAAAAAAGGTACAAGTAAAATCGCTAAAATGTATAAAGCGGTTACTTGTTTGTTTTTTGCTTACACTATAATCATAGCATTTTGCAAACAATCATCATTCATATTTTGCAAAGAAAGCAGATGCAAATGAGTAATTTCCATTACTCTATAGCTGATCCAGCAGCATTGTGAAGCACGAACATAGCAGAAAACACATGCCAACATTTTTTTATTCTATGAGCATTAAACTTTAAGTTTTGTTTGCTGAATCCAGGGCATAAACTGGAGATTGGAAGTGTTCCCAGGTGAAACTCTGAAGGTTGCAGTGAGGTGACCTGTCCTACATGAAAACAAAGTATGTTGTCATGACTGTCTGAATGACGAATTAGTAGAAAGCAATGATGGTTATTTGCTATTTAAGGCAAAGTACTACTGTCAATTGATTACGATTTTTTAGGCAATACCAGAATCAAGGAAATAACAATTAATAGAGAAAGGGATGGAGATATCATTTTTCCCACCTTATATTAAATTAATGATATTGGATGTAACCCTTGGAAGACAATATCCTTTAAAATTCCTTGGAGTGAAAAGGGCAGATTCACTGAAAATTGCTTCCAATAAAAATTCCAGTGATTACTCTTGGGGTTTTTTCAGTTTAAAGAGCATTTTAACAGTATTAAAAGTGGCTTGACATAAATTTTGCAGAAATGTACCTTGATTAAAATTTCAATAGAGTAAAAAAAAGTCAAAAGTGTGTGAAGAAAGTATCTATATAATAATAAAACATCTTTCAAATGCTTGCACTCTACTTCTTAATGTCTTATGGGACTTAATAACTTTCTATGTAACCTGAAAAGGAGAGCAAAACTGACATAACTGAAAATACTTGTATTTAATCATAATCTTATATTGAAACAAAGAAATAACATTCATGCTTCAAACAAGTTTGGTTTATACCTGGAATGGGCTAACTTTAGTAAAAATGAAAAAGCAAAAAACTAAAACAATAAACAGAATACTTTTTCTAAATCTTGGCTTAATACATAAACACAAAGACATAAAAAGCAGATATTTTCTTGGTTGGCTCGACACTGATGGTGATATCTAATGATATGTGACTCATATTTGTGATGCCTAATTGCATTTTTCAGTCATTGCCTAAGTGAATAAGGAATTGCAGAGGTGCTAAGAAATAACAGCAGTTTTCTGATTTTTTCAGATTCCTACTAGTTGAAAAATAGTGAAAAGAGCTTTTCTCATTATTTGCTTTTCTAACTTTTTTTTTTTTAAACAATTGAAGAAGGCTTCCCACCATGCCATTTGTTCTCTGCTGGGTGAAGGAAGAATGTGGAGAAAACATTCAAATTAAACCCATCAGGATGCAGTTTTTATCAATTGTGAATGAGGGCTAAATTTCACTAACATGGCAAAAGCTAGTAGGCCTAGGTGGGAAAGTAAAATAAAACTAACTCTGTACTATTTCATGAAAAATAATGAAATTTCAAAATATACCTTGTTTAGTAATTGCTGCAAATTTTATTGACATAGAATAAAAATAACCAACAACCAAAAAAAATTGAAAATCAAAGTATCTCCTTTATGCTGGCTGCATGCCTTCAAAAGAAAAATAATGCTTTCATTTTGTAGTTAAAAAATCAATAACAACATAAATCCAGGTCCAATAAGTCTAGGTACCAAAGCTTGAGGAAAGGCCAAGCAAATGTTTTACTGTGAAAAAACCTCCACATGTAAATCCTGGGTCTTGCTAAAGTCAGAGCCAGGATTGCGTTAAATTTATTCCATTAATTTCTGAGCAACCAATATTCAGATTTTTGATTTTATTTTTTTCTGACCAGTCTGTCTGGGTGTTATCTTTTGGACTTATTGTGTCTACTTTCATGAGGAAGCAGCAATTTTCTGACATGAAACAATCTGTCAAATGCACAGATTTTGTGACAAGCACAGCTCATGTTCTAAAGGTGATTTCTGCCAACAGGAGGTATCTTATTCTAATATACTTAATCATTTTAGCCTCAGTATAAAGAGATTCTTTGTTGTCAAAACATTAAAGTTTTCTGCAAATACCAGTACTTGAAAATCACTGAACATCTCATTTCATCACTTTCTAGGGTCACTTAGGTTAACACGACCATTTAAATCAAAAAAGAGTACGTCTGGATAGTTGTCGTAGTCTATTAATCAAGATAGTAGAAATTCGTTTCACTGGACGTCCCAAAATTTGCTATACTTGCGTAGAAAATACTGTTGTTATTTCAAGTCAGATTATTCTCCTGTTTGAGAATGCTCTTGTATACTGTTTGCCGTTTCTGTAAAAAAGCAAGTGGTTTTGACCTTTCAAATTTTAATGGAAATTCAGAAATCAGGTAAGTCTGACATTCAGTACTCTTCCTTTCCTTTTGAAAAATACTAGTCATGTCATAAATTAAATTGGTTTTTTAAATTGTTTATTATTAATACTTTAAAAATTTCCTTTTGTTTCTCTCCTTTAGCTTTGTGAAATATATATGCATGTGCAAAAGAATACTGAATAATTGCTAATAATATCATGAACTTTTTTAAAGCAAAGAGATCAACTGTGAAGGCTAACTCCATCCAAGTAAAAGCTGTTTGTCTTTGAAAAGTATAGATATTTTTAAATCCTATTTAGATGTGCAAGAAAAAAAGAAATTTCTATTTCAATTACTAAAAAACATAAAAAGACATAAAAGCTAAATCTTAGATATTAATCTGAAAACTGAAGTGTTTGCTTTTAAAAGCAGACATTTCTGCACTTTTACCTTTACTGTTCTCAGGTGAAGTCAGGAAATATTTTATCCACCTGAGCAATAGGAAATCAATAAAAATTTAGCCAAAAGTGTGCCTGAAATACAGTTAAGTCTGGGGAATGAAGTTCAGTGCATCACTTTAGGTTTGTTATGTTATGATTTTAAAAGCAGATATTATTTGCATTCATGAGAAAGCATGAAATTTAAAAGTTCTTAAGCAATAATATATATTTATTGTGCAAAATTTTCAGACCTGGATCAATAGGCCCATCTTGAATCCCTAAATTACTCAGTTCATAAAAAGCATATATGCCAGTTTTGTTTCCTCACAAGTTCCTCTGTGCTCTCTGTTCTTTTTTCATTTCTTGATTGTCCTCTTTCAATATAGAGAAAGAAAGCTATTTTCATTCTTTTCCAGTGGTTTGGGCCCTATGTAAAGCTTTATGGGGTAGGAGTTTATCATGGATGGAACAAATGGATAATTCTTAGACTATGTCTAAATAACCAACTTTTATTCAGATTTTTACTCACATAGACTCTACCCAGGAAGTCTTGGTCTGAAATACCATTCTTGCATCTCAAACTAATTCTTTCCAATCTATCTTGATTCTTTCTTCGTTGTGTTGTGTTAATATCAGTAGTACCAGACATTTGGAAGCAACGTATAAAGTGTTTAGATGTCAGCATTAACAGCATCTTTTGATCAAGGACAGAAAGAAAATCTCATAAGCAATATTTTATATAAAATATTTCATACAAGCAATGAAAACAACCACCCCATCGAATGTATTCAGAAAATCTAGGTTAGTGCAGATTAGGACAAGTCAAAGTTTTGTTTAATGAATGATTTGAAAATCTTGTATTCCGTCTGAATATCAAGCAAAATTCAGGTAAAGAAAAATAGTTGGATTATTCAAAACTCTTGGAAACTCCTAAAATAATTTTCTGTGCAGTTTGTATTTTAAATTTAACATCCTGGCAGACTTTTTTAGGAATAAATATCTAGGAATATATCCTATTGTCTGCTGTATCTGAAAGAGGCACTAAAATAAAGCCTTCCTTAGAGGCTTGGCAAGATATTCATGATCACAGAACCTAGAATTCATAGCAAGCTTCCACCATCCCAGTATCTGCTAGGACGAGAACAGGCCTGGATGTAAACAGTTCAGGAGATTGCTAGAATGTATTGGCATCAATTCCTTCATGTTAATTAGGGGGGTTACTTACTATGCTCAGACAAGGGGGAGATGGCAGAGAATGTGAAGGTCAAGGGCAGACTTGCAATCAAGAGACTGAGACAAATAGTGCCTGATCAAACTAATTGCTGCCTGGCTTTGTGTACAGATGAGTTAAGATTATGAAGAGTTAAACTTTAGTTAGGAGTTAGAAGCAATTTGTACTGATTAAACCAAGAGATAAGTTGGCTAAGTATAGTGCTATTCACTATTATGTACCTGTCTAAAACTTTGCTTAAACTGATAGAGTTATAACTAGCACCTAGATTGTGTGATCAAATACAGGCAGGAGGCCTGGACCATCTCCAGGAGGCTTGCTGAGGCTTGCCCACAATAGAAGGTAGAAAGTTAATGGTGATGAAGAGATCCCTGACTTCATCTTTCAGGACCACCGACTCAAATCAAGACCACTGACCCAAATCGAAGAAGGACTTACGCACGTGCAAAGGACTAATAACCTCATTTTAATAAGAAGCAAGAAATGGGAGGTGTTAGAAATATGTATATGATTATTATGTAACATTTTGTAAAATAAATAGAAGGCTAATAACCATGTAAGGTGCTGGCACGTCTCTAGGAGGCGACTCCTGTGCTGCCCGCCGGCGTAATAAACATACCACTTTCTAACTTTAATTAGTTAGAGAGTTTTTGTCCGTGAATATCGTGATTTTAACGATTCACAGCTGGGGAAGTGTTGGACACCTTGGCTCAAGTCAGGTGTTTGACAGAGTCTCCCATGGTATCCTTAAAATGAAATTAATGATATAGGAATTAGATAAATGGAAGGGGCTGAGGAAACTGGCTGCATCACTAGGCCCAGTGTCCTGTGGTAGATAATATAAAGTCTGGATGGTTACTACGAGCATCTCTCAGGGATAAATAGGGGCCAATATTTTTAAATGTCCTTACTAGGGCATAGGAAACTGACTTGAAGAGAGCAGCCAGGAAGTGGGGTGGAGGGGTGGAGTGTGGAATTACCATGAAATGGTCAGATACTGAAAACAATTTTCAACAGAGGCCGTGAAGTCTCCATCCTGGCAGATATTCAGGATTTTCCTGCACAAATCCTGTCTGGGCTCTAATTGGCTTTGCGCAAAAATGTGCATGTGTCTAGACCTCTCTAGATCCTGTCCATTTCACATAATTCAATTACTTTATAATTCTGTGAATAGATCCTTCTCCTTGAAGTGATTGAAAGAGTAAAAATAGATCAATTTTTCAACTCTATAACTCTGCATCTCTTTCATCAAGCATTCCATTGCTATCTGGAGTTCAAGTGATATTTGCCACAGAGAGAATCTCCGAGTCTCTTTTCATCTCTAATTAAACCGTTTGTATAGCTGCTAACATTATTGCATTTCTTTGTTGCATTCATGCTTTATTACATGTTGCAGGGCTTTTAGATAGGGATTTTTTTGCTTACTTGATGCCTTGGGATTTTAGCTTTTATATTTTTCATATATTTGTAAACCTGTAATTCTTTAGTGTATAACTCTAAACTCCATATAGACTGTTAGCTACTGTTCTCCCATTTTGGCCAGACAAAACAATTTCTCTCTAAGCCTGGAAACCAAGGACACCTTACTGTCTCAGGCCCTGAGAAATGTAAACAAAAGTGAGAGGGGAGCAAACTTGGGGTAAGTGACTTCATTACCTGAAGCTGTAATTGGAGGATTAAACCCCGATATTCAAATGGACCAAACTTATAAAAGTGCGAAAACCTGTCATCCATTTTTGGGTGTAGTCTCTGGGTGGGTTTCTGCCCAGAATGTACCTGAAGGCCCTTCAATAAATATAACCGCTTTTTATTCTCTTAATTTTGTCTAGCCTCTGTTTTTAGGTGGTCCCAACAAGGCATCATACTCATTATTCTTTCTACTTTCTTTAAACTTATACCAAGATAAATAATTTTAATTTTTTTTTCTTTTCACTATTAAGGGAAATAAAGTCACATCCAAGAGAACAGAACAGTTTGTTAAATACTAAAAAAGTAGTTTAAATAATTTCAGAGATCTGACTAGAAGTAACAATAACTAAGGAATTCAGGGGTGAAACATCACTGTTAACTCATCCTTAAGAGTCAGAATGAGGAAAACATGAAGGTAATTACTCCAGGTATTAGGATTTATATATATCAAATTTTGCAAATTTTCTTCAATGTGAAGGACTCTACAAACAAAATATTTAAATATTTTATGCATAAGTTAAGTGATGTGAGTATTCCTTTTGAAGTTCAGAGGATGGCTTGCTCATATAAAATACAGCAGCCAAAGAAAAGAAACAATATATTGCACAGCAGAGCATAATGCAAGCAACAGGCATAAATCAAGAAATCATAAATTTAATTTCTAGGGTAACTGTATTTCTTTGGTATTTAGAGAAAATAAAAGTTGTTTTGTATGTTTTTTTCACCCACTCCTCCCTTTTCTGTCAAATTCATAAAGAGTATTTTGAAAGAGATAACTTGCAACATTGATGGTAGTAGTAGCCTTCCTCAGCCTGAAATTACTCTTTCAGCATAAAATGTAATTTTTCTTTTACTCAATTTTTCTTCTTTGAAATTCTTGTCTTAATCAAAATCTTTTCCAAAAAAAATAATATTTTTTTCCTGGGGTGTTGTGTTAAGAAGGGTGAGAGATAATGATTTTTTTTTTCTGTCTGGAAAAGTAGGGGGTTTTTATCAAAGAATGATCATATCAAAGGTATGACCTACCTTTAACAAAGCTGGATTGTATTTAATACCATTTTGCATGCATAACTGGGGCCTTTATTCTGCTTTTCTTTAAAAATATAGAGGTCACTTTAGACTCCGAGAATAGCTCAGTTGGTTAGAGCATGGGGCCACTAGCACCAAGGTTTGATCCCTATATGGGCCATTCACTTAAGAGTTGGACTCGATGATCATCGTGGCTTTGTTCCAGCTCAGACTATGCTGTGATTTGCTGTGATTAGTATCTCTGTAACTGCTGAGATTTAATTCACCAACCTCCTTTTTTATTACTTATAGAACATTAGAGAGTAGAGAGTACTACTCCACTCTAACTATATTTATTGATTAGGCTTGGTCCAGGACTGTTTCCATGAGTCAGTACTTTTAAAATTAGGATAGGTAATACTTTATTATCACTACTTTAGCATATTGATCTGTTAGAGGTTTGTTTCTTTCCTTCTGTGCATAGTTTTCTAAATTTTTCTTTCCATTAACAATTTTGCCTTTGTTCTCACATCAGCATTATCATTTTAATGAAAAGGTTTTTATCAAGGTTACTAAGCTTAGATGCTCAATATTAAATTCTTCATTATCCCTGAAAAATCAAGTTCCTGCACCTCCAAAAGACCTGCAGCTTAGTTAAAGCCTAAACCATTAAATCCTGATAATATCTGCACTAATACTTCTTCAAGTGCAGTCATAACCAGATTGCCAGAAACAGTAACTGTCTTGTTTTCCTATTTTTCCATTAGTGGAAATGAAAAGGATTGCCTAGTAATTTGTTCACAGAAAAGAAAAAAGGTGGAAAAAAAAATCGAAATGTATCTTGAGAAGAAGCCATGCAAAATATCACTGGTAAGAACAGTTTCTGCCTCAGATATACTGGCTCTCCAGTGAAGACCCAGTAGAGTATTGTCAGAAGGACAGCTACCAACTAATTCTACAAGGACTAAGTACACTATACAGAAAATGAAAAGACCCTTTGAGTTTCTCTTTTGACAGACATGATATTCAAAACCTGGGAAATTATATTATGTAAAAAAAAAAAAAAAATTGTTTGCTGGAGTAACTTAGTGTGTGGAATAAAGATAGAAGTGTTAAATCCAGATTTTAGAGTTAGCCCAAGTTAACAGGACAGGAAGAGTGTATGCTGTACTGCTATGCTTGTACTCTCTTTGATTCTTTGACCTTACTACAGCAGTATATTAGCAAATGGAGACAAAGGTGAGCAACAGTTTCTCAGATTAAAAGGTGTGAAGACTTTAAAATATATAATGGTTAATTTCTGCTTTTCTCAGTCTCTATAATTGTTCATAGTAACTAAAAGGAGTTGGAAAACCTATATCTAAACCACAAGGTGCCAACCCTCATAGACATTCACATTTGGATTGGCTATGGACTCACTCGTGACACACAGGCTTGTATTCAGAACCAGAATGGCTCTAAAGTAATTATGAAATCCACAAAATCATAACCAAATAGGATAATAATGAAATTTGATGGCTCTAAGTAATGTTAAACTGCCCTAAGGTGCAGGGAATGTCATGTTCATTTGGTCATACCATGTCTCAGCCCTGGCTTCAGTACATGGGGGAGCCAAATGCTACTGTAATTAAAAACATATAGAAAGAAAAAAGTCCTCAGTCCTGAAATGCACGCACCCAGCTTTGGTGAAATGTCAGAAGCAGAAGCAACTTCCAGTGAGCTTATAGCTGACAAAGTTCCTGCCATTGATACTGGCTTCTACATGGACAATATCAATGAGGAAGGTTTTCTGCATAATAATGTTTAAAGTAGTCCTCTTTCTGATGCAAGCTGGGACTTTTGCTTTATTTATGGGCTTAATTGCTTGTGTGCATTGCGTGCTGCTAATCTCACTCTTCCAGAGAGAAAACTGTGAAACAGTCGACTTTAACAACCTCCTTCTTCCAAGACACTGTGATGACCTTCCCACCAGCACATAAGGAAGCCTCTTACAGAACTTGGAAACACTGTGCTCCAAGTAGGATAAGTATAGAGGTTTATGAGGTGTCTTCTGCATCTCCAAAGCCTTTGGATATGCACGTATTTCTATGTGAATTAAGTATTCTAGCTTCTTGGCAACCCATCTATCTGAACTGCCTGAAAAGTAAATTGTCTTCCCTTTCCCCTACTCCGGTTTGGCATGTGCACATAATGATTATATTCCCAAGAAATTCTTTAACTTGTCTGTAAAACATGATACTTACTGCATTTTAACAGGACATAACAGTATTTCCATATTAAACTATCAGTATAGATTATTAGCATTATGTGCAGTAGATGGCAATAAAACCACCACCTGGTATTGGGCTTTTGCATACCCCTTGGCTTATTTTCCTTGTAAAAACAAAGTAAATGTACATCAGGATCTGCTGTTACACAAAGAAAAGAAATTATTCACAGTTATTTTACACATTGCTTATGCTCATGCAGTAACTGCGCCGGCTAAAAAGGATTGGAAATACAGCACTTCTTAAAACTGAGGGTTCCCAGAGAGGATCCACTCCCTGGGGAAGAATAAAGAAGGATGTCTATCATTTCTCTCAATGTTACTTGGTTACTGCTGCTGCTATTGATGACAACAAACAGCAGAAAGGCTTAATCGCTGTCTGAGAATCTCAATGCAGTACGGTTTGCTCGTGAATACTTTTCCTTCCCAACACTCAGTCTCGCTCAGCCTTGCTTTTCATACTTGTTTTTCTCTTCTTGTAAGAATTCACCATCTTTTCAGAACAACTCACAAAATGATACTTCATTCTACAGTTACAGCTCTTTCAGGTACTCTTATACCTATGAAGAAAAAATTTGGTCACATATTTAGGCTTCAGCAGTAGCTATTTTTTAACAAAATAGTATCCAAATATTTTCATTCCACATTTATAGTAAAATGCTTCTTAACATTTCAGCACAATTTCTACTATTTTTGAAGACTGCCTTAATTTTCTCCTTAAGTGTTCATAATATCAGAATTTTAATGAAATCACCATGTAATAGTGAGCATGAACAACAGGAATAAACTCTATAAATCTCATTAGATGAAAATACACTTGAACAAAATTTCTGTTTCCTCAGAATTTTCAGATTATCAAAATGATAAAGATTGATGGAAAGAGGCAGTGATGAAATTCAAATAAAGGAATCCGGACAGAAGCCTTATAAGACTTGTCTGTCGGGTTTTCCCGCTTTCTTGGCAAACTTGTCTGCCAGACTGTTGTGTGTGATTTGAAATACTGGGGCTTCTGTGATCTCTGCTGGGGGCAGACCACTAGACAGACTGCCTTGGAGTAAGGATGCTATTCCCTTTCATCGACGCATCAAAGCTTCTCTTTTTTTCCCCAAAGTGGAATGCAACTACATTTCAAAATTCTTCCCCAAACCACACTATCTTTCTTTACTCTGTTCTCTAACTATGGTTGGGCAAGGACGGTGGACATTCAACATAGATCCCAAAATTAAGGTAATGGCTAATTTGGGGCTAGATCTCTACAGTTGCTAAAAAGCACACAGAATGTTTCCAATGACAGATATCAGACATCTGAAAAATTCACTTCTGCTAAAAGAAGCTTTATGAACAACACAGAACAGCTTCACTGCTGCCTGAACAACAATAGCAAACAGTCATGGAACATCCATGGGATATTGCTCAACATATTCTGCTTTAGAGACAAACGTGGACATATTTACTTGTAGATATTTCAGAAGAGAGATACTCTGTGTTGAGATATTGGATAGCTTTATCCTTTTTTTGGTCCACTTTGGTTGTCAGAATCTCTATTTTTTTCCATATTTTTGAACTCAAATCCAAAGCCTATTCTCCCATCACCATTAGTGTTACAATTATATTGAAACACCTCAATGCCTCAGAGTCAGGAATGCCCTAGCAGCAGGAATGCCTCACGAACAAAATGCTCCGGAAATACAGTTACTTGTCTCTCAAGATCCTTGCTTGGATGATCAGACATGAATTGTAGACCTAATAAATCTTAGATAAAACTAATGATTGCCTGGGAGATGAATTTCTCCCAGTACAAAGGAGATGATGAAGAAGATTCATGTGACTTTTGAGTTTAAGAAAGGAATAAATCCATGGTTTTCGAAGTCTTAAATTGACTAATCTGACAGAGTTGGATTATTTTAACAAATAGTTTTGTAGAACACTTTCACATCCCATTTACTGATCGATCTGTACTGCAAACATATCAACAAATTTGTATAGTGTACTTTGGTACAAACAGCATTCTAGCCATGTTAAGCAGCAGAGAGTATGGTAACAAATGCACAATAACTGAAGAGAAGCAGGAGTAATTCTCATGAAGCCACTGTCCATGAACATTAAATGGATATAAGACAAAAATACAGGGAAGAAATTTTCTTCTGTTATTTTTTACTTGCAATTATTTGGCCTTATTGAGGAAGGACCAGTTCCTCTTTCAATTAACTTAATCTACAAGGAATCATGTCCCGAGACTGTTTGTGATACTGATGCTCTTTTACTTCATGTAGGACAGCATAACTGAAGCCAGCTTCCACATTGTGGTAGGATCACTGAAACAGGCAATAAAAACTATTCTCATTACTGTGATTTCACAACTTTTGGTTATTACCTTCCATCAAAGCTGCACATCAAGATTCTTCCCAGTGGAGCACAACTATGACCAAGAATTCAATTATCTGAAAGGAGAGGATCCTTTTTAGTTTTATTAGACACAGTACAATCTCCCTACCAACTCCCTGTTATCTGACACAGTAATTATTTTTTATTTTAACAAGTTTCTTCTGAACAAACCTAAGCCAATTCAAACCCAGGGAAATTTCTTTTTAGATATTAATTTTTGAACAAGATCTCCTCTAAGAAAAGACTGTCCTTTCAAATTCATTCCCCTATTTAGGCATATGTACAATTCCTATTGACTTTAAGAGGATTTGAAGACTGTGCTTAAGAACTTTAGTAGGCAGGTATGGAACAGGCATGTGCATAAGTGCTTTCAGGTGGGTCTTTAGCAACCTTAGCATGCAACACCAGAAAAATCACACAGAAGAAAAAACAGACATTTTGAATTTGAAGGCATTGAATGCTGCATCTCATATGCCAGCATTACTCTCTTTTATTAGCATAGAACACAGTTCATACAAAATAGTTATTAGACGATTATAAGGGTGTAAGTGTATATCTTTGGTATATACCTTATTATTCTGCCTATCAAGAAATTATAGCTACCGTTTTACTTATTTATCAGCATGATGCTGGATTTCTCCAACCATTATAGCCTTAGTTTTCTGAGAAATAAATAAGATAATGACATCTGCTGTAAGTTGATAGGGCATGGCCTCGTTCAGAGTGGACTGTTGTATTTAGCATTTCTGACAGCTTTCATGAGGTGAAGTACTATAGGTTTAAGAAACTCATTGCAAGCAGACTGTTTTGAAATTTTCAAATTAAATAATTACTTACGCATAAGAAACCACCAAGCTAGTACATGAGGATGTTTTTCTTTTATGAATAATTTTGAATGTTACATTTTGATTATTAATAAAACTTTCATATTTATGTAAAAAGGGGAAAGAAAATGAAGTGAAAAATTCTTATTCTTGTTTCTAACATTAGCTGCCATAATTATTCTGAATATAATAGGATCTCATAGCTCCAAGTTACTATTAAAATGATAACATTTTTTATATGCAAAAATATTTGCAGTAAGAAATTCAGTTTAGTGTAAAAAAGTTTATATTCATTTCTTCTGCATATATTGCAAGCAGTATAATTTCTGTGCATCTCCTTAAAGGAAAATAAGCAATATTAGTCCACTAAGAGAAATTGCTCTGCAGATCAGGAATAATTCAATCACATTTCTTGATCAGCACCAGTGTAAAGTTTTTACAAGGGAGAGAGAATCAGGTCTTTACATGTTTTTCACTTGTGCCATGACACAGTGTACCAGAGGTATATAAAGGACTCATGAAACCAGGAAGCAATCCAAAGCTATTTCTATGGAAACAAGCTCTGGCTGCAGGGAAAGCAGTAAATCAATCTCCTTCGTGCTGTGTTTGAGACATGTTTGGATGTTTCCAACACTTGGCTGCCAGGTTACCTAATCAGCTAGTGTCTCAGGATTTAGTGCTACTGACTGAATTCCTTGCACACCTGATGGACAATGCTAGTTTTGACTGAGAAAAGCAGGAAGGCATGATTTTTTTTTCTTTTTTTTAACTGGAGAAACGGTGTCTGTTGAGTTTTGTTGTGTTGTTATATGTTACACACCTTTTTCTTTTCTAAAAGACCAAACCCTCAAGTAAGAAAACAAATGAGTAAGAAACAAAAAACCCCAAACCCCTCACAACAACAACAAAACTCCACTTGATGTTAAATAGAGCTAGTGTAATCAAAGTAAAGCTAAGCTCTCCTTGTACCCCAGGCCCCAGAATGATGCCGTCATCAAATTGCTGTTGGTGAGCATAAGCTGCAGAGGGCAATGTCCCTCAGCAAAGCACTATGCTTCCCAAAGAGGAGCCAAGTCGACCTTTTAAGTGCATATTACTTTTTCCTGAGTTGTCAGCTGTTTGTGGTATGAAGAATCAGGTCTTAATCACATAAAAGTGATTATGGGAACACTAGGTGAGTATTCTACATGTTTGTTAAATAACAAGCTTCCCACAACATTTCAAGTAAAATTAAAAGTTGTTATTTCATTATTTAACCAATAAAATAAAAACCAGAAATTTGCTTTGGTTTTAACAGAAGAGCGGGAAATTCAGGATATCCAAAAGAAGAATGCAGAAACAGGTAGAGACAGAAATTCCCTTCTTCTTTGTGAAAGAAAAAAACAGTTAACCAAACTCAGTTTTTCCATGAGAATATCAGCCATCTGTATTGGAGAGCAATGTCCAAGATTTAAGGAATATAAAGACTGCTTTTCTATTCAGTCTCTCTTCAGATGAATTAGGTTGGAGAAGCTCTATGCAATATTGCCAACCATAAGCCTTCAGAAAACATGAAGCCAGTCTCTCCAAATTGTATGACCAGCTTTAAACCAAAAAATCTTCAAATAGGAATAAATAATGTACTTTCCTTATGAGTTAAGGTATTTGGGTCTGATCCACCATCCTCAGAACAAGAACTTTTTGTTAAGAAATGAAAGCCAAACGTGCCCGCTGAACTGCAGGACTAGAAAGGAAGAAGTGTTAAATGGGAATGAATGAAGTAAAAGAACAGGAAATGGGGATAGAAATGGATAGAAAAGTTCAGTAAGAGAGAAAAGGGAAAAGTTAAGATGTAAAAGGGACTGCAGTTTGTATGCTGTGTAACATGGTGGTTTGCCTATATTGCTTTAGGTCACAGAGATGATAAAAATCTCTTAAAAGTCATTCTGGTCTCCTAAAAACAGCATGTGGACCACTGAGTGTTGAATTCTAACATACACACACAGTACAACTCCATGCTGTCGTTATCTGACTCGAAGACACATGAGCATAGATTGCCTATTTGGTGCATTAACATTGTCTACCTCCATCCGAAGCTGACAACAGGTTCAGATAAGTACATGATGTTATGACTAACGAGATAGAGTTCTATAAATGTATAATATCTGCTGCAAATTTATGAGTGATTACTCTAAGAAAAGCACATGGAGTGAAAGAAAAAAAGACATCAGAGGTTTATCATGACTTTTGGTTAATGGCAGAAAGAAAATTGTCAAATGAAGAATAAAATAACAAGAAACATCTTCAAGCTATTTCATGTATAGTCAGGTATTCAGATATTCCAAAACCTCTGCCTAACTATATTCTCAGATACTAACGCAGTATTCATATCCAAAATAACCAGGTTTTTTGGTATTTGGGATAACATAAATACACTGACTTAAAATTTCCCATTTCTTCCACCTACTCTTCCTCCCTCAATGCTTTTAACACACTCTGAATATTATTTTTTCCATTGAGCTCTCTTCTCAACACTGTTCCCCTCTCTTCTCAGACATAAATGAGGTGCTGGGCAATGCTCTGACGTCAATGTGGTAATTGCCCCAGGGGGTAACAGGAGCTTAAAATAGAAACAGAGACACAGACAGACACATTCATATAGACACCTGTGGGTGCAACACTGATAGACGCAGACTTCAGGGAACCTGTGGCATACTTCAGATGCCACGTCGATTTCTGAGCCCTGTATGACATTGTTCTCCCTGTGTCTTGGCAAGGATTGAGCTACAAAATTCAGGACTAGCATTGGACTTGGAGCTGCTCCAAAATTTACCAAGATGCATGGGTATGGCTGAGACGTTTCTAACTACAACTGATTTTTTGTTTGATGGCTGTATCTTGCATATTATACATGTACTTTTGCTTTCATTTATTATAAAACCAAATCTCTGGGTTATCTCTGGGTAAATGACAATCTAGTGTTTAATTTCTTCAACATCTCTAATGGAAAATCTCCTGAAAAATAGATTTTCCATTAGAAAGAGTGGTACTACCACCAGCCACACAGAGTATTCTAGTCTGTCAGAGTTAAAAGAAACATAAAGGTATAACATCTAAAAAAGAATTTCCAGAGATAGGAGGCAAAGGTCTGGATTTATTTCTCTTCTCTAATTGTTTTAATTCACAACAAACATTAATTAAGACCAGAAAAGATACAGAGTAAATAGATAAAGAAATAAAAAATGGTTTGTGAGCAGATGAAAGTTTGACTTGTTTAGTCGAACAAAATTGTGTCTGAGGGGGGACATACTGAGTGTTTCTGAAAGAATCACTATGCTAACTATCAGATAATTAGCACAAAACAAATGGGAATGCATTGGCAATGAATATATTTAGACTGGAAATTGGAAGAATTTTTAATCATCTTTAACAGAAGTTCTGGCATGTCCTTCTAATAAAGAGAGGTTGTTGGGATTTTTTTAAGACAGCTTTATAAATTTATGCCTGAATTTAAAAACAAACAAAAGAAGGTAGTTCTTTGGGAAAGAAAGAGAAAATAGATGTAGCTCTTCACCAAAGAATGCTAAAGATCAAAAACCCTAAGTGAGTTCAAGAGAAGACCAGCAAATATTTTCAAGAGAAATCCACAGAAGGTTTCTAAACTGATGAAAAACATGAAGCTGAAGAAGAAAAAGCACACTGGGGAAACATCACATATATTTACCCTGCTGTTACTTTTCTCTCATGGTCTGAAGGTGATTTACAACATAGATATATCAGTTTCTGAGAGAACTCTGTACCTAGCAGACTTTCTACATAAGTCATATCTCTATTTTCAAGTTAATCCTAGTGGAGTTGAAGACCAAACTATATTTGTTATTCTGTACTCTAAGAAAGAAGAAGAGGGAGGACCAGGAGACCTGCTGCAGATTTTTGTGAGCAACTCCACAATGTGTACCCATACATTGGGAACTTGTGTTCCTAATTTCTTTATCATCAGGCCAGTGTGTTCTGCCAATCTTTGTTCATCTCCAAAGAAACTTCTTGCTCCAAAATTAATAAAATATTTTTTCTTAAACACTGCCAGGCACTAGATTGAGAGTTGCTTGAGAGTACATCAATCTTTAAAAATTAGATACAGCATCCACCTTAATCAGGGAGTAGGCAATCTGAAAAGAGGCCTTAAACATTTTGTGATCTTCCTCTTTCAAAGACTTCAGTTTGGTGAAGAGATAGGGATGTCTCATGCTGAACACAGCTGTTCCTTCCAACAGACCCAACTCAGTACACAGATGAGCTGGTGTTGCCTCTGCAGAAACATTTAAGAAAGGGCATAGCATGTCTAGGCAGTAAGGAGTGAGGAAAAAAAAAATGAAAGGTTGCTCTGTGAACAACAAGATCAGAGAAGAAGGAGGTTCCCCTGTAGCCCTCAGAGGACCACATGTTGGAGCATATGGTCATGCCCTGAAGAAACTGCAGCCCACAGAGAGCCTATACAGGAGCAGGCTTCTGGCAGGAGCTATGGCCCATGGAAGATCCATGCTAGAGCAGAGGAAAAGTGTGAGGAAAAAGGAGAGATAGAGAGAAAAATTATGAATGTAACACCTATTTCTCAACCCTCCTCCCTGTTCCTCCCTGGATGGTGTGGAGGTAAAGGAAATGGCAGTGAAGGAGTAAACATGAGCCCAGACCAAAAAAAAAAAATGGATTAAAATGGGATTAAAAAAAACTCAAAAAACCAAGAAGCCCCATATTTTTTTCATGTAAACCCCCCTATTTTTAAGCCACTCCAATCCTTTCAATTTAATTCTTCTTGTTAATGCTTCCATTGTGTTTTTTGCAGCCTTTTGAGAAGTAATTCTTTTCCATGTAGTATACAAAAAATCAAGTTCTTGGAGTCATTCTGGGCATCTCATGATAATTAGAAAACACCATGTCACCACTATAGACAGAAATCTTTGGAGTACAGCTTTTGACTTTTAAACCTCCTATTGACCACCAGCTGCTGTCCTGCTGACAGAGGCACTAGACATGCACTGCAGGAATTTGTGTATCTATCAAAAGAACAAACACAAGAAAAATATTTTGTAGCTGCTGCACAGAATCAGAGGGCTGTGAAACAACAGTCTAAAGTACAATGGAAGATGAAGAGATAGCAGTTAGCTTCCCTTGCAATTTTCTTCTTTGCTTTTGTAGTTAAGGTATTAGAAAGCATCAGCATAATCTTTCTTCCTCGATATGAGCTAAAGAGAAATCTTTATTATCAGTTGTAAGACCTTGAATTAGCCACACTTTTTTTGTCACAGAAATAGCTGAAGACCTTTAAGTACCTAATGCTATTGATTATGAGAGTATAGATCATATAATGTTTAATTTTGGGGATGGATTAATATATAGGTGTTGTCAACAAGTGTTTCCGAGGAATCCTTACAAAGTCAGTCATTCTCTCTCACAGTCTAGCACCTTTCTGTAATTTCCAAAATTTAAACAAACCACACTTAGCCACCTCTGGGCCTTTAGATAAAGATGTGTTTTTCTGTCCTTTTGGAAGTCTGAATGTCTTGCTGATAGGAGATTCCCATCTGCCCTCATGCTGCAAGATTGCCATCTTCCTCACTCCCTGCCTGCCTCATACCAAAGACCAGACACTGCCTTATCCCAGCTCTCCTTGCCCAGTAACTAAACATGCAGCAACCCCTCCTTCCTACTGTGGGAGTTTCCTCACAGTTAGGTGTTTTCACTTCAGTAGCATCCAAGGCAAACTGGCAGAATTCAGCTCTGATGCCCACAAACATCTTTCTAACTGAATGTAACGTTCTGCAAACTGAACAAAGAGGTAATATCATCCATCAGTCATAACATCACACCTTATTTGTTTAAAAATCCCAAACAGACACATCTTTTAAGACACTATTTCTTTGTACACATTCGCATAGAGGTCTTCACTGCTGGGTACAAAAACATGAGTTGGCACAAATGTCTAACTACAGAACTAATCCCACAGTTTGCAGCTTGGCTTCCTTTTTCTAAACACAGATGTCTAGTGACACTCTAATTCACATTATTTGTTAGAGTGAGTTCCATTTTGTAATACCAGGAGTCCTGTGAGTGCTCTTCTCCCCATTCCACTTCCTTCTACCTCTAATTCTTACAGCAGTTTTCCTCTTACTTTGTGTGTTATGTTTCTCCACATCCTTGCAGAGTGTGTGTACAAGGGTAAGAGTGTACATAGTCTTGTTACACAAGAGTGCATGGACTCTTGGGAAAACAGCTACTATGCATGGCACAATAAAATTATAGCCTGGTTGTTGTGATCATGGAGGAGTATGAAAAAAATATGATTTCCAGAATTAAGTCTACCTCTTTATTTGTCTCTATTTGCAGTGATTTTATGGAGCATTATTGGTTAATGCCAGTGAAACTTATCAGCAGTTTATGATAAAAGGAAATCAGAGTTTTGGGTGATTAGAGGTACGGTTTCAAATTCCTTCATGGTTTTATTTTTATTCAAATAGACTTTTTTTCTGTTTCAGAAGATTAGAAATCATATTTACAATTAGCTAATACAAGAAAACACAATTCATTGTTTTTTTATCTCAATTACCAGAGGAAAAAATAATGCCATCTCTTGTTACTTTTAATACATATTTTCCAAAGGAGTGAAATCCATCAAATGCTATTATAGTGAAATGAAGGAACACATTTATCATCATGGAGAAGGATCTGAATGTGCTAGACAATAAACATACATGAAGATAAACACAGAAGATTATTCTGTCATTTAAATATAATAACTTTACAATACTATTATTTTAAAAAAAAGATACAGTAGATGGACAGATTCAGTAATGAGATGGTGTTAGTCAACATGCTAGAAAATCATCTTATCAGCAGCTATATTGTCAGTAAGGATTTTTAGGAAGACATGATTGAAAAATAAAATCTTAAATAGGACCATTAGATTTATTTCTATTCATCTGATATATATCTGCTAGACCTTACAAAAATGCCTGAACAAAGCATTTACTAATCCTACAAGGAAATGAGAGATGAATTATTAAATTCAAAGGTGTTCTCATTACCAAGAGGAAACATACTCTGGTGGAAAAAGTTCCATATATGTCCTAGAGGTGGTCAAGCTAAGATGTTGTTCCTGTGTGCCATTGCTAGTATTTAAATGGATTATGGATTGATGCTTTGCCTGGGGGGAAAAAAGAAGAAAGCATTAATGCTAATGAAGACAAAAAATAAATGTTAAATCTGCTGACATTGTTGCTGAATAGCATATTCAGGATAATGAAGAATTCTTTCTTGACATTTCGATCTGTTATTGTATATAAATTCAAATTTATTTTGACTAAGTATTTAATGAACATATATCAAGATGTTTAGTACAATAACTATTGGTAAGCAGGATGGTGATTTGATTTATTATTTTTTAATTGGAAATAAGGGATTAAGGGGTCATCTAAAAGGATAATACTTATTACAATGTATTTAGGAATTCCATAAAAAAACAATAATTTATCTATGTGTTTTTCCTTTAACTTGTTCCAAAATTGTCCCTTTGATTACTTTCTTAAATGTTTCCTCAACCAATATGTTTGTACTGACCTTAAGAGATATTTGAATAAATAGCTTCATTCTCAAGTCTCCCACTTGCAATTTAGTGACACACTGCTGCGTGTAGAATTCAAGCTATTTTCTTTTCCTTTTCCTTATTTGTTAATAGGACACCGGTAGCATGGCTGAAGCTGGAATTTTTTATATTATATTATATTTATTGGCTCAGTTGGTTAGAGCCTGGTGCCAGTAACATCAAGGTTGAGGGTTCAATCCCCATATGGGCCATTCACTTAAGAGCTGAACTTGATGATCCCTGTGGGTCCCTTCCAACTCAAACTATTCTGTAAAATATGCTATAGACAAATTAATTTTATTACATCAAGGTACTGTTTGTCATGCTTGGTTAAAGTCACAGAAAACTGTAAATTATTAGTGACATGGTTAAAATATATTGTGTCATTCATGTACTCGATATCTTGGTGTGTTCTTAAGATTCCCTCAGAATACTTCACATGTACATTTTATTACCCTCTTCCTCAGGGTTCAAACAATGTGTTATTCTAATGCACACCTTGTATTTATTTTTAGCCTATTTAAGTATCTTTTGTTTGAAAGACGCAGAACTTTCTATATGCATGCTTGATATATGATATAATCAGTTTTATTGGCTCCAGTCTTACTTGGTTCATTGCAAGTAGATGCTTCACTATGTTTCCTGCCAGTTACCGATATCAATACTTCCACTTCCTTTCATGACCTCATGAAAACGTTTTCTATTTTCAAAACTGTTGATGAAAGACCTTCCCATGGTGACCTTTCACACCAGTTGGTCTTAGTCAAAATACTCCCACTATTTTTAGGAGAAGATGACAGATTTCATCCTACTGAATAGCAGATGATTTGTTTAGCTGTTTACTTGCAATGAAAAATCATCATCTACTGTTGTGAAATAGATATTAGATTATGGGTTAATAAAACACAGTTATGGGATAATAAATATTCACTTTCTCCATGTTATAACATCTTGGAGACCTTTGGGGAAGTAATTTGGACAATAGATACAATAATTTTGTTAAGAGTAACTTTCAAGCAATAAATACCAAAAGGTTACCCACATCCCAAAAATCACCCCTAAAATTAAAACAATATGTATACTTACACATCCACATTCTAAGGCATGAGCTGAAAACTTTATATATACATATGTAATATAAGTAGTAGAGAATATGCAAATAATTCCAGAGACAAATACAGTACTGAGAATCTGTTATGAGAAAATTGCATTTCTTCCTTATTTCTGATTGGTCCAGGGGCCAGGGCAAGAAATACGCTGTTTCCAGGAGTTTCATCCACTCATACTGTCAGGAAAATTGTGACAGCAAAAAAACCCACCTGTGTTTTTGCTGACTTATACTTTTTTTGGATAATAAATGTCAATGTAAAACATCTGGGATCCATATTGAAAGCCTTACAACACTAGTTTTGCTTCACACATTCAGAAGTTTACTACCTTTCCTGAGGTGAACAATAATTTGACCGAGAAAAGATTTAGTGTTAGATCAAAGCTAGAGCACTCTTTGACATTAATGTCTTTTTTCAAAGATCTGCATCTGATCTCTGTCCATGGATAAAGCCATCTCATGAAAACTATTTTCCTGATGAAAATTAAAGGGATGACTGATGAATGAGACAAACATTCAGAGAAGATGGAGTCTAGATAATGAGATCCACTCATAAAAAACTACACACCTTAGAAGGAATTGAGAAATTTATTTTTATATTTCAGACTTCGTAAATAATTTTATTCATCCATATCATAGCATCATAAGGGGTTTTTTGGGACTCTTTCCCTAGACAGGACAACCAGCAAATTTCTTTAATCTATTTAGATTGTGGCCCAAATTTGGGAATGTTTAGACTCTGGAGTGTTTGGGGCCAGAGAGGTGAAATTATTAAATAAATGCAACAGATAGACGGAACAAAAGAAAAATATTTGACTGTATCTGTGGTGCCACTCATTGTGTAATTCCAGGAAATGCTTGTGTCAGTCTCTGACAGGAACTTTCAAACTTTACTGTGCTCTGGAGCTTTTGAGTTTTAAGGATATACTAGCTAAGCCTCAAGTTCAAAAATGAGCAATTTATTTCCCAAACTACTTAATATTCATTGATTAATTGTTGGAGCAAATCACATTCTAAAGCACATTCTAAAATGGCACATTCACACACATTGCATTTTGCATACAATTTGAACCAGCTGGTGTATGATTTTTTCCATTAAAATGGCAGTGGATTTTAAAATCTGCTTCTATTTCCATCATTCTGAAGAAAAAAAATCTAAAAGCTAAAAAGACCATTATGCCCAATCCAAAAGGAAGATGTGTCAGATCAGTGAAATTATACTGTAAGCTTTATGTGGTAGAAATGCTCAGCAGCAGAATCAGTAAAAGGTGAAGAAGAAGACTTTTATAACTTTTTGAAAATGCATGGAATTCATGTGTCAGACTGCACCTGGCCTTCTGTCTGAGAAATTCAAGGTGCAGTCTGGGTTTTAATTTTCCTTTCCATTTAGGTAGGATGTGTTACCCTGAAGTAAGAAATTCTGAAACAAAACTGTACTCTCTTTACCACTGTAAGAATCTGGGTCCATCTCTGAACAGTATGTTTGTCAGGCAACCTTATGCATTCAGCATTGTAAATAGAATGGATGACCTTTCAGGAGTGCAGACTTCTTCTACCTGCTAAGCCAAAGTAGTAACTTAGGAAGTAAAA
This sequence comes from Eulacestoma nigropectus, assembly GCA_013397775.1. Lineage (NCBI taxonomy): Eukaryota > Metazoa > Chordata > Aves > Passeriformes > Eulacestoma > Eulacestoma nigropectus. The sequence goes on from VZTE01004412.1 coordinate 123,063, forward strand.
AATGCTTTTCAGTGACTGAAACATGTAGCATTATTCAGAACCAAATCACAGCATAATGTAAAGAACAGACAGAGAAGAGAGAATGTCTAACTCAAGGCAACTGCATTAAAATACCAGCTCTCTCTTGTCCTTATCCAAAACCAACTGGAATATGCTAAACCCTGCTCATATCCTTTTTGCTGTCATGGTCCTCAGAATGTGATCTTGTGCAGTCAGAAGGCAATGTAGTGATGTATTTTAGCAGTACTCAGATGAGCAATTTTCATGGAAAACAAGGATATAGAGAAAGTGTTTGTGACAAAAGCTAAATTGAGTTGTTCTTGGTTGGAAAAAACTACATACAATTCTTCCCTTCTCTGAGGCTCTCTTAGCAGGGGAATGGAAACAATATGTAAACTATGCCAAACTTTCTTTGTTGTTTTTTTTTTTTTT
>VZTE01004412.1:123526-164268 GCA_013397775.1 Eulacestoma nigropectus
TGTTTTGTTTTGTTTTGTTTTTTTTTTTAAGAACAGCCTATGATAGTCCCTACATGGACCATGTGCAAGGCTCACGAGCAACCGAAATAGGGACAAACAAAGGCTGTGCAGTCTTCTGGCACTTTTCATCTCCTAGTAGTCAGAGGAACTGCCTTATAGCCAAACACAACTGGGTCCCAAATGAACATATTGAGTTTTTCAGAGAATAGCAGTTCAGTATTCTGTTTTACTTCTGGGATAAACTGGAAGAAAAGCTTAAATTTTTTTGTGCCTTCCTTGGCCTTCAACCCTTATTCATGCATGCACCTTTTTATTTTTTTTCTCTGAAAAGTTATTCTTCAAAAGCTGCAGAGATCATGCACTTCAAAGCAGCCTGGAGATTCAGCTGATACTGGGCACAGTCATCTGCTTAGACAGACTGCACCATGACTCATAGATGGATTCAGGAGACCTAGGTTAATCCTTAGCTTTCTAAAGAGATTCTGGCAACATATTGCTGTGTGCCTCAGTTTCCACAACTATCAAATGAAAATAATAAGTGTTCCTGTATAGGTGCATAATGTTAATGAATTAGAGTGTGAAAGCCATGATATTGCCAGGTATCTAAAGTGAAGGGTTTTACAGTGACATGAACGTAGAATTACTTTTTCATACACTGTAATGTCCAATACTAGGTCAAGCTGGTGCTGACAAAATTGTTTCTGTGTTCTTGGACATGAAAGTACAATTAGGAACAGAAGCAATAAAAATGCACTGAAGTGGAACAAAAAGCTCTGTGTTAAAAACCAAGCCAATATTTTTTACTTGTATCCAAAACATCTTTTAAAAATTAACATAAAATTGAAAGCTAAGACTTATGATTTTACTGAAAAATCACGCTAATCACTAGCAACCTGGATCGAAAGTGGGGAATAAATCAATTTGTCAGCCAGGTGGCCTTTAGTGTGTTTTCCTGAGGCCAAGGATGCATATGGCTTGGAGAAATCCATTTTGTCTGTAACCTAGCCTGCTGAAGCAGAACTGCAGTCCAAGTATCAAGAAGGTCATCAAAGGTTATTTGTCACTCTTTCCTAACGAGCTGTTCAGGCTTTTCAGCATTCATATGTGGTGTAAGTACTGATTCAGGCCTCCCAGATCACAGTTTGATATAAATTATAGTCTCACCTGTGCTGAAATGCCTTGACCATCTGTATACCTTTCTCACGGTCATTCCCACTTCCTTGGAATGAACACAACTAGCATAGGCTTATGCATCCCTTCACCAAGTACATCTTCTCAGAAGAGAAATACTGTTACTCCACAACTCATCATCTTACATAGAAGCTATTTCCAACTCTAATTTTAAGCTGAAATCCATTCTCTAAAATACACAAGTATAGCTATAATGAAAGTATCTTTTAAAATCTGAGTGTTTGTTCTAAAGCAGTCAAGCAAATTAGTGAGGTAAACATCAAAATTATACTTTTGTATACACAGAAGAGCATACTCCTGATAACTGGTATGCTTTTTTATGTGTAACTGTACTTCAGATTGGAAAGCTGCCAGTTAAATTTAAGGAATGCCAAAATTTAAGTCGCCCAAACAACTTCAGATCTCCTCCTAGTATATTTGCATATTATGAAATAGTTAACTACATAATTGTATACTTGGGGTTTTTTTCTCCATTGGCCCTTTATCTCTCCTCAGAAAAAGCTGAATATTCCTTTTTATGTTCTTCAGTCTATGTGTGACTCCAGGCATTATTTTATTTCACTGTCCACTCAATATATGAAGGTATATTGAGATTAAATTAAAAGTGATAACTCTTCTATTGCCAAGATACTGTAAGGTAAATACTGTTTTTTTCAAAGTAATTCAAATTCTATATAACTCTTTTTTTAATAGATTCTGTATCAATTTACATACAGCTTTGAATGTTCAGTGCTTCTGCCCAAGTGTTTCAAGTTGAAATAACTAGCAATGAAGAGCTAGATTCACAGAAAGATTAAGGTGCACTGACATATACCACTTAAAGCAACCAGCACAAATCACTGCTGAGCTGCTGCTTAGTTTTGTTGTACTCACATCAAAGCATGTATGAGTCAAATTTTTGAAAGAGCTGTAACCTGATACTCCTCACTGGGCAAGTGGTGTAAACCGAGCAAAACATACTGCATTGTATTAATGACCATTTCCAGATTTACCATTGAACAACCAGGAACTTAAAAAAAAAAAAACAAACCTCCTTCTGTGCATGCAGTTTTCTTCTCAATGAAAATATATTTTCCATTCCACTTAAAACTTACAGTCAGTGCCCAGTCTGTGGCAGACTGAACCTGTCAGGGAGAATTATTTCTAAAAGTAAGGAAATTGATTTAGTGTCATTTACTTAGGATCAAAGTGATGTGAAGCCTAAGAACATTGGTGAATCCTCAGAAAGCAATAGGAACAGGAGAATAGGTGAGCAGGATGAGATGTGATCACAGAAAAATTGGTCAATGTGTAGCTTTTTATTTACTGTTCATGGATATTTAAGGTTATTATCTTATTAAGCAACACATTAACTTTTGAAATATGTCATGATCATTCTTCCACTATTACTACTACAGTTGCACAAATGTCCTAGGTTACAATGTAAGATGTGCCCAAAAGTATGTATTCTATCACCATCTTCATAAGCTGTTAAAAAACCCGTGGGGCAGTGTTCCCCACCTCCTGCATGACTCATCCCTGGTAAACTCTGGGGATATCTCCTGTTAATGGGCCAGCTGTTGAAACCAGCTGGGGCAGTGTTTCTTATCTCTCCCATGACCCATCCTCCCTCCAGGGTGATATCTTCTGTTAATGGGCCATCTAGTCTCACCGCATGACTGATAAAATTACATCATCCCATTGTGAGATGCTCTGCCCAGAGCAAGGAACCAAGCATTGCATCCTGGATATAAACTGAGATTTCAAACACCACAAGGAGCCTTTTTCCACTGGATTCCCAGAGGAAGACCAGACCCTTCTACAGGCTCACTGCTTCAACAGAACCATCACTCCAGGAGGACTGCAGCCACCATTTAAGCGGACTGCAACCAACACCCTGACCGACAGGGTGTCAGGTTGTATTTTGACTCTGTCAGTGGGTTTTTTTGGTGGTTTTTGTTTGTTTGTTTGTTTTTTGCATTTATTTTATTTTTTCCTATTAAACTGTATTTCTGACTTGGAGTCTCTCACTGGTTTGCTTTCAAACTAGTACAACAAATTAACATACATATTAACCTACTTGCCACAGAAACTATGAACCAAACACCAGTGACATCCTGAAAAAAATTTATTGACCATTTATTGGAGAAAATACACTGGTGTAAATGAAAGCAAATACTTATTTAAATGCAGCACATTCTGTTGAAGACAAAAAGTTTATGGAACTATAATTTTATCAAACTCTATTTTTATGAAAATTAAAATTGGCAACAGAATATCTTAGAGGACCAGGGGAGTCTGATTCTCCAGTATAATCCTTTATACTTGATCAGTGAGTAACTGTTACATTTGTTCCTAATGCATGTAGCATGAAGCCATGCTAGATTGCTTTAATTAGAGCATCCAAGGCCAAAAGTGTCTCTATTGGGGTAAGTAGCATAACTAAACCTGCCAGCTAGCTGCACAAAGATGAGTACCTCAAAGCCTTGACTCAGGCCCCTAATCGGCCTCCAGGGGTAGAGCTGGCTGCCCAAAACAGTTCCATGGAAGCCAGACTGCTGAACAGAATGTTCTTAAGCAGAGCTTTAGGAATGACCATTCAAAGTGAATTAGGCAGCCACGTCTGGCTGTAGGAACACAATCCCTTCCATTTTCAGTTCACAGCTACAAAAAATCTCACTAAGCCATACAGACACATCCTGTAAAATATGCCAACAGCTCTTGAAGGTGTTCCTTTTATATTCAGCAGCGCGTAGCTGGCATATGGGATGAAATCTTTCTTCTGTTCTCAGAGACTTTATCCTATACCTCACCATCCTTTGATACGTACTCTAGTGGCTGGCTATAGAGTATTTCTTGATATAACTCTATTACTTCTGTCCTTTCTGTTCAGTCAATTCAATTGCACATGTAGTTGAAGACTCAGAATGCTAAAGAGGAAGAAGAAGAGAGTGCCTAGGAGTGGAAGCATCCAGTATCAGTTCACATCATGTTTTAATAAACTAACCAGTGTGTTCACAGCGCATTTTCCCAAGCAGATCCCACAATGAAACAGGAAAAAGAAAAAAAAATTCAAATTTGTAAGTCTATAGGTCTGAAATACAAACAAGGTACCTTAAGGGGAACACAATCTGAGTGTGAGCAATTCTTGGAACACCCACAAGGAGACATTTAAGTACCTAGATGAGTATCAAGAAGCTTATATTCCTAAAAAATGGAAGGAGCGTCAAGGTTAGGCAATGAGAAACTGAACTGGATCTTGGACTTTGATGCTACTTTAAATGCCAAAGTATTTTTGTGGGGCCAACTCAGAGCATTCGGCTATGCTGAGTTTACACTTGTCACAGCTGAGAGGAAAAGGTAGCTTCCAAACCAACTTTATACCTCTCTTATTCCTGGGAGCAGTAATGTGCCAAACCACCCACTGGCACAAATAAATCAAAAAGTCAAAAGCTAGCAGGTGGAATTATGGGTAAATGACATGCAAATGAGGCTGATCAGAACTGGCTTTTCTTCTTTCCTCCAGAAAGAAAACAGAGTATTCTTTCCTCAAGGCTTTCTGGCTAAGAATCATACAAAAGATAGTCAAATGTCTATAATAGTTTACTATTAACTGGGCTAGACTGTGCAAAACTTGCTTCTGTGGATGAATACTTATTCACAGTAGTCCTTGAGTTTTTTGTTAGATTGTTTTGTGGTTGGAGTTGAGGTTTTTTTCTCCTATTGAAACTGGTAGCTTGCTTTCCTTGATAATGTTTTATTAATATGAATAAAGACTGTGCAATCAAGCCAAATCCATATTTTAGCTACACAAAAATAGGGGCTTGTAATTTTCTCTTGTTCATGTCTTTTATGTTGGGAATGAGCTTGATCTCATTCCAACATCCAAACGAAGTCTAAGAGTTCATGGAAGAAACCAGTCTCAAAAATGTCAAGCATAATATAAATGTGTGAAAGCATTTTCACCGAAAAGCCATTCCTGCAGGTTCAAATCTCATGCAATCTGCATCTTCCAATTAAAAATTTTGACCCAGAAGCAACACCTAAGTATCCCAGAACAGTTTATTCTGGATTTTAGCCATCTTTGTTGGGAAGCTTGTAATATAGAAAATATTTCTTAAGGTGCCCAGATTTTTAAGGTGTTTGACTCTTTACTTATGAAAGGATGCATGGTGAATACCATATCATCATTCATCTCAAAAGAAGTTGGTGGGTTTTTCCAGGTTAACTCTCAAATAGTGGTGAGTAAATAAGATATTTTTTTAAAAAGTAAATCAGCTATGGCAGTTGGAGAACTAGAAACCCTTAGTTCTGATGGAGAAACAGTATCAGGCTACGCTTTCTTCTGCTTTGACTAAAGAAATCTAGCCTTGCCTATAGACCATCTCTACTACAACAGCATTTTCAAATACTGGAGTTATGCACTAAATAAATAAATAAATATAATTATAAGAATTAGCTGCATAGATTTGCAGTTTTTTGCTGGTGTTTCATTTTTGGGGGGGGGTTGGTTGATTCATTGGTTCGTTGGTTTAGGTTTTTTTTTGGATTTTTTTGGGGTTTTTTTTTAATGTGTCTGCCTGGATGTCTATTATTAACTGAATCACCCAACAGATAGTTGAATCACCAGAAAGCGTTAACTGACTATTTTCATTATACTTATATTGGTAACATATTAATCATTATCAAGCTATGAAGTCTTATAGCAGAGGTACAGCCTCTGGCTTTCTTGTCCTGCTCTCTTTCTTTTACAAGAGAGTTTAAGATCATGATGGCACGCTTGAATATAACAGTCAAATACTGGAAAATATCCAAATTATACAATAGCTCTAGCTAAGCAAAAAAATGAAATTTTCTGAAGCAAGGAGTGAACTTCTTCAGCCAGAATGAAGCACTTTTTCCTTGCTTGACTGGAACTGTCATTTTCTGGTCACACAAGTATTTTTAAAGTCTCAGAGCTGGCACATACCAGTATAAACAAAAATCAGAAGAGGTAAAAACTGTCAAAAATAAAAAAATAGAAGTTTGCTTTTCTATTTCCTTTTAAAGAAGACCAGTCACATGGAGTACTATTTTTCTCTCTGCTTTTCATAGGCCACTAGACTTGTAATCAGCATATTGTTACTTTTGTTACCAAACCAAAACGAATTTCTTTTTGAAAGGGTGCATTTTCTTTAGGGAGCCTTGCATCAGAATAATGGATTGATTTAAGTTATGATGCAAAGTCATTACTGGTTTATTTCTTTTGAATCTAAAATAACATCTTAAATTTATACATCTTAAAATTCAGTGCATTACTCACAAAATTTTCTCGTGTTCTTTAGTGCATTCTAAATGTCAATTCACTTCTTGTTGCTTTGAAATGTGCTATTTTTGAGAAATACCAGAATTTTATAGTAGCCTGTCAACAGTAATTGCCAAAAATTGGGAGATAATACTAATGTGCCTCTCATTCCTCTTTAGCAACAAAATAAACAAAAATAGCAAGACCAACTGAGTAGATGAAAAACTAGAAAACCTTCTGAAAACAATGGGAGGCAGCAGGATTCCAGAATGCAGTTGGTTTCAGCCAAAAATATAGTTTCCTTTTTTTGCAGAAAGGAATCTGGTAAAAACTCAGAGTACAATGAAACAAACTGGGGAATGGTGCAACAGACCTCCCACATGGATCACAGTGCATAGCCCAAGTGGAAAACAACAACAGTTATCACATACAGAGCAACCACATTAAAGGGAAAATGTTGCATCCACCAAGTGACATCCTGCCCATGATGAATTTGATCACGTGCAAAAAAAGCTATCATCCTTTTTAATTTGAAAAAAAAAGAAAAAGGCAGGAATTTAAACATATAAGCATTTAATTTGGAAACATTTTTTTGTGACCAGCAGTTTCTAGATTTTTTTTTTTACTATGTATATTTAACAAGTTTTGATCATATTCCCTGAATGTTTGATCGTATTTCCTGCAATAAAGCTCTAGAACCAGCTCTGGCTTCTTATTTCATAAAGTTTTAATATACACAGCAATGACAGGCTGTTATGGGCCATTCAACACAAGACTGCTTGACTTTAGTTAAAAAAATATGTCCTACTACTCTATGTGAGAAGATAGAAGAATAAAATACTTGCATCTCACTACTGAGATCAAGGTTCAAGGTTGTGGATGACCTTCATAAAACAGATTTAACTCAGGCCCTTCATCTGCCATGCCAAGGAATATATCATCATGCAGAACCAACAAGACAACTTAAATTGAAACAAGACATGAACCTATGAAGAAATGAATAATGAACTAGTTCTCAACACCTTCTGTTGCTGTTGCTTTCAGGTAGAAGATTAGGTCAGTGTTAGGTCAGTGTTCTGAATATCATCTCTCACAGCTTTGGATATATTTAACTGGTATCAATTTAGCAATCTTTAAAAGTAGAAATATTCACAATGCACAATTAAAAATAATGAGATCCTCTTGAACAGATATTTGCAGAGTGCAAAACACCAGAACAGCTCTGACAGAGCATTTATCAGGTAAATAGTATGTGCTTTATTTATAAATATTTACCTATTATACTGGAAGACTTATTAATAGCCTTTCCAGTCCCTTGTGCATGATAGGCATTTAAAAATAGGAATTGAAGATATGTTGACCTGAAGGACCAGACTACATTGAGAAGATAAGTCATTTTATGTCTTCCTATAATATTTTCTAGCAGAAGAATAATTTTTAAAATGACAAGTTAATACTGTTGTAACAATGGTGGAAACATAAAGGAGATAAAATGAGGCAAGACTAGACTGCTATGCTAGATGTCACCCAGCTTTTATCTAAGTAAGAATGTTCTAGGCTGGAATAATTTACCTACAAGCACCATACACGTTCATACAGGACTCCAGAATACTCCACAGATTTTTATGTGGTGCAGGATGAGAATTGTTTGGGCACACTACCTAACTCATAAGTAGCAGCTACTCCCTGGCAGGACCCTTCTAATACTCACCTTGAACCACACATATTTACCACATGACATTATCCCACCAGCCAGTACTAAAATATGCCTCATAAATGAATAAAACTGTTTCCCTATAAGTTATGGGACAAGTTAAGGACAATTTGGGTCGTGAGTTAAATATTGTGTGCTAGATTTACTCAAACTGCTACTACAGGGTTTAGGGGCCAGATGGAGCATAATGTTATGCTGATGTATTTGGACCATTTAAACATTTTTTTGGTTTTGGTGGGGGGGCAAGATGTTTTGGTGAGTTCCTAGAAGTACTTTATTTCTCTATCCAACTGGGCATTAAAGCATTAATATTTTTTCCATGGAAGGATGTTACAGATGTGTTTGGGAATCCAGGCATGTGTAAATACAAAGATGTATGGCACAGCACAGTGCAAGTTAGAATATTCAAAATATATCTGTTCAAGGGCAGGAGGCATGGGACATGAGGTCCTTTCCCATGTTAGTGGGTCAAGGGACACAACACACTTCATTCACTTTATTCCTTCTTGATTTTTGATTTTGTGACAGTTTACAACAGCACACTTTGCTGTTCTCTGCCCTACAGTTCTCAGATAACAGGAATTCCTACAGTTCAGCTATAGTTCTGTTACCAGACAGATGTCACAAAAATCTCCCCATGCAAACTCTGAAAGTCACAGAGGAATGGAGCCAAACTTCACTTTCCTGTAAAGCAAAAGCTCCACAATAGGTAGGCAATGTCAAGAGAAGCAGTTTTCCAGAATTCTAGCAGTTTGTTAGACAGGAAGGTATAGACTAGGCTGTACAAAGGAACTCAAAATGCAAAAAAAATGCATCCCAACACTCCTTAGGTTTGCATTTAACTTTCTACTTTCTACATACAAATTATTAGGCTCACAGTCCTTGCATTAGACTTTTCCAGATATCTCAGATGCAGACCTTTTCTGTACTCAGCTCTGAAGATGATACAAGATTTTGTATTACACAAGAAAATAATTTCTTTCAGGGCCATCACCAACACAGCACTTTAATGAAGGAATGAGACTACATGAGGCTGTGAATCTTTCCAGAGAACCATCTTTATACTGTTAGTACATCCTCTTCTGTAATAGCCTTTGCTTTAAAAAGACATATATTTCCAAAGACAGCCATTTGCGAGTTGGAATAAACCTGCAAAGAAGTGGGAAAGCTATTTGTGGCAAGGGAAGCAGGATGACTCTGCCTGGGGCTATGTGTGTTACAGCTGTCACAACCTCTGCCTTGTAATAGCAACATTGGAGAGAGACTTTCTCAGTGTGAGCCAGTGGCAAGCATGGCCTCCTTTGCCTCAGTCAAGGCAGCAGAGGAAGTGCTGGCAAGCTTCCCCCTCAGAATAGTTCAAATTATGAGACAGTGCCAATCTGAACACCTGTCCTTTCTAAACAGCTTTTGGCCAAGATGCATCTTGAAATTAAGCTGGATGAAGTCGGGATGGTCTGTGGTAGAGATCTTGGTAAGACTGAGCTAGATATTGGAAGAGAACCATAGGACAAGAAGGTAAAGATCTTTTGGAATAACTGTGTTATCTTAGAGCTGCTAAGATTGTCTCTTACTGTGGGCTCACTCACCAGCATCTTAGGACTGTGCTCCATCTGCCAGAACTCGAATGGGTGGCAGTGATTCACAGCAAGGGCTTGGTGCCTCTTGCCCGGTGCCACAGACAGAAGCAGAACTGAGGAGGATATCCTACCTTTCCCATTGCCTGTGTGTGAGGGGTTCCATGAATGGTGTGAAGACTTGTCATCACTCTTTTATTACTCAGCCAGTTGAACTGCATGGTTCCCACTGAAACATGAACCTGGGTGCAGTTTTCAGGCTATTTTATGTCTGGGAAAGTTATAAACAGGCAGTAGAGGTGTGTGCTGACTGTAAAATCTTGAATTTTACTCCATTTGCTCCATCAATCCTTTGAATTGCATCCTTGCAGGAGTTACACAGAATTCAGGAGGACCCTTTACTACCAGGCAGGAAAAGGAACAGCAAGAGGAGAGAAATAAAGGCAAGAAAGAAACAAGGAAGGGAGCAAGAAAAAACAGACTCCAGCCTATGCCAGAGGGACACATCTGTCAGTTCACAAGGGGTTGGTCCTGAGGAACAACATGAGCACAGGTACTGAGGAGCATTGGTCTGATAGCTGAGGCCACTTTATTACACTGGCTACTGTAAATCTGTCAGCAAAGGCAGATTCACTGCTGTGAACAGAAATCAGGCCAGAGGAATGGGTTCACTTTCCAGAGGCCCATGGCCAGTGAGGCTACCTAGGTGGTCTGCAGAGCATACCAGCATTGCCAACATATAAGTCAACGGTTTAAAATATTCTGATTTCTTTAAGCTCTCACTTCCAAACCACAGGGCCTAAGACGGCATTTTTTCCCTAGCAATTGATTTATTAAGAAAAAAGAAGCTTATAGTGAGATTGAAGAGTTAGATTTATGCTTCCCTCCAAAACACCTGGAGTTACTTACCTCAGAAGTTTCATACCTCAAAAGGCAAACCAATCCAAACATTTAGGTGAGACGAAACCTGGAAATTTTTACCCCCAAAGAAGGATTGTTCTGAGATTCATCTGCACATAAAACCAGGAGATTCTAATGAAATCCCCAAAATAACCTATAATTATAATTTGTGTTATCTCTCAAGGAATAATATATATTATTACTAATGAAGCAGAAAATAATGGGGCACCCAGGAGATGGAGAAAACCTTTTGTAGTTGTGTGTAATTATATATAATTTTTGGCCATGACTTCAGAGCAATTCTGAAACTAAGTGAAATTTTTGGTCCAGCTATTGGTCCATGCATGATTTAAAATTGGACTACTTATTTAGGAAGTCAAAGAACTTACTTTGCTGTGAAGTTTAAATTAAAATATGATATATGCCTGAAAATTATAAAAGTAATTTTACTAATGTTCTTTGTATGACTTTTTAAGGCAAAGCAGAAAGATTAGAGCTGCTGCTAACAACCAGTGTGCTGCAACATATATCCAGCTGCAATTTATTATCAATATATACTTCTCAGAACTTGAAAATATGAGAAGAATGTCTAATTCCTGAGATTATTCTGAAGGTAATTAAACAATTCTGTTAATCTTTTCTGTAAAACACAGTATTATGCCTGAAGTTGATGCCAGAAGAAAAGGAAGAATTTCTACTTCATAAAAACAGGTTTTCTATTTTCTTCTGTATTTTTGTTATGTGCCAAGTACTTCCTTTGTCCTTTTCTGAATGCAGGAGGATGATAGAGGATGACACAGGCCATTTATTGCAAGGTAGAATTGGCAGCTGCCTAGGATGGCAACTTGCTTTACATAGGTGTGCTCTCTATCTTCTTATGCCCAGAGATGCAGAATTAGCCTAAATAATACTAGTGTTATGGAGAAGTGTGGGGGTTAACAGATGGAGGTGGCAAAGAGATGTAAAGGACAACTAAGATTGTGATACAGGTAATGAACCTTATGCATCACCAGGCCAGATATAACCAAAGAGAGCAAAGGTTGAAGAAAGCCTCAGATCTTGGACCACTGCATCCTGACCCCTTTGGAGAAGGCTGTAAGTCCTAGCCAATTTCCTCTTCTTTTTCTCCCTTTCCCTCTTCATGCCAAGAGGTGTAAGAGATTAAATAGGGGGCTTTTTTGAGGAATAAGAAGAGGCGATGCATTCTCAGGGTGGGTACACCAAGTCCTATGTGGATATGGAAGCTGGGGTGGACCAGAGGGAGGAAAACAGAGATTTTGAGGAAGAAGGTGAGGGGATAGGAATAGGGCTGGGAGAGAATTAAAAAAACTACAGAACTAGTTATGGGTTCCCTGAGTTATCACACAGTCTGATGGAAACCTACTGTCTCTTCTCCTTCTCTTCTTTCCACTGAGGCATCTCTTTGCCTCCCTCGCTTTGTACCTGAATATTCACTGAATATTTTACCTTCCTTTATCTCAAGAACCACCTAAACAGTTAGAATTTTATTTTTCTTGCATTGTGAGAAGCCTAGAACTTGCTCTGTTTCTGTCAGCACTGTTTACAGATAGCTGAAGACTTCTCTATATTCTGAACAACTTTTAAGTTTGCCATTCTCAAAATAGGAACAAACATCTTTCATACAGTCTAATTCCTGTTAATACCAAAGTCTGGTGGTAGCAAAGGTTGAGGTTGCACAGGAAGACAGCAGAGCGCTGTATGTGTATTTCTGGGAAGTTTCCTTGGTCTCTATAACAGCATCCACTTGGGAAAAGTGGTCTTGCAGAGGGCAACTCCTCAAGAAATAGCAGGTTGAAGAAGATGCAGCTGCATCTATGAGATCTTTGGCTTAAAACCATGTTGCTACTGTCATAGGCAACAGTCTATGCCTAAAGCAAGACTTTTAATCAGAGTTTACTAGTCTGTACATTTGAAGTGGGATTCATCTAACGAAATGTAAGCACTTTCTGTGTAATCTCTTTACAGAGAGATTTACAGACTTCTAGCAAATGATTTGTCTAACTCTAAAGTAGATATCCAACACAGATGAGATGAAAAGCTCCATGAACATGCCCTAAAACATGTTTGTCTCCCAAAGGGTTGCCTCTAGGTTGCCTAACTCATACAAAGAAAATTGTCTGCCCTGTCACACAAAAGGCCTGAGTAGATGCAGAGAAATGCTTTCACCACCTATAGATAACACAGACAGCTTTTGGGGCAATATAATGAATCCTGTGGTAACAAGGAGGAAGAGAATTTGCCCTCATATTTTTATTCTGAAAAAATAGAATTTTTAACTTTTATGGCTATTCTATCCTGCCTTTCATTTCCTGAATTTTAATTTTTTTTAAGAAAGGTTCTGAAGGAGTGAAAGAAAAAATCACCTAGAAAAAAACAAGAACCTTTTAAAATGAAAATTTAAAATAAAAGTGTAATAGTAACAGCTGAAATCATAATTACTATGCATATAATCATAAAAATAAATAACAGAAATTATACTAATTTTCTGCATCCAAATTTTTTTTTCTACTGAGAACATTGTGTCAAATTCGGGTTTATTACAAAAATAGGACATAAAGATTATTACTTTGGAAAAGGTAGCAAGCATTATAGTCAGGAATTTTAGAAAGTAGCATCAATTAGGAGAAACTTTGCAAAATATTTTCTTCTCATGTAGTGAAAACACTTTCAAAAGAACTCACTCTTAAGAGTTCTGAAAATATTATCAGAGGCATTGAAATGAGAAATGAGTCCTAAGCTGCTTTGAAAACCTGATCTTTATTTAAGTGTTTTTTAAAAGGATAAAAAGCATATGTACCTAAAATACTGGTTTAATGATTCAACAGTTCCTGTGCTCATGCAGGCCCAGGTAAAAGAGATTCTTTTTCTCCACTGGGGGAAAGTGAGAAGTAAATCTGCTAGTTGCACATTCAGTAAATTTGTTGCAGCATTCTGATTAATGTAATAGCTGTCCCTTCAACAAGTCACAAAATATGGTCTTTAGCATAAAAAATTCTCTTCGTTACTGACAAGGTCATGTTTAGGTCATACCTGTGGAAGCAAGAAATTAACAGTATTATGCTGCTTGCTTTCTCTAGGCAAAACATGTTCTTTGAGCATTTCTACACATATTTCCTTATTTTATTTTTTATATTCACTTTTGTGGATACCAAAATGCTGCTAGCAGATGAATTTTCCAGCTTCTTGCATTAATTCTTTGAGAACCTTTCCTTTCTCACGCAAGATATGAAAACAGTAAGATAGTTTATGTAAACAATATTCGCATCTGGTGTTTTGCTAAGTTCTGTTCATGGTACACTGAGAAATGTTTTACTGTGGATGGGATAGAACCTAAACCAATCACCCTAGGGGGTGTGTGAACATTGTCCAATCGCTTTATGGAACTAGACTATATAAAAATGATTGTAAAATTAATAAATAATTCATTCTTTTGCTGGATTTGTGTCACATTCTCTTTCTCTAAAAGCAGATCTCTGTGTTGATTCAAGAGAAAGATTCTTTTTCTTTTGTCCTCCACAGTTAACACTGGTCTCTGAAGATTCTGCTTCAAAATATTCTTGTCCAGCACTTGGGAATCCCATGGCTCTTCTATAAAAGGAAGTACTGGGACCTGTCCCTTGCTGAGAAATCCCACTTAAAAACTCCCCTTTTTTTTGAGGGTTTATCAATATTTCATTAAAAAAAAAATCCCTTCTCTTAATGGCTTTTCTCAGCTGAATGCTACGATCTTTGCTGACTTTATTTGGTACAATATGAGACCAATCACGAATCCTGAAATCACAGTCAGCATCATTTCTCATCTTTTGTTTTCTTTCCTTCACACCTGGCTGGGACAATTAAATACTGTACAGAGTGTCAAAGGCACAGCCTAATAATTGAACAATAAGCTTTAAAAACCCAGGAAGGATTTGACTGTCTGTCTGTAAAAGCCATTTTCTGCATCATTATTAGTCACCTATTCCGTGGATCATTTTCATCACTAATTAAGGAGATGTCTTGTCTAGTTTCTTCAGTGTTAGCCAAGAACATGAAATAATATGATTTTAATCAAAGGCAGAGTCTTCATTTGAAATGGTAACTGTTGACCTCCATATACAGGGTTTTTTGTAATGGCTGATTTCTGAGGTCTATATGGTGAAGATTTATATAATTTCTAAACAAGCATCAAGGTTCGTTATATCTTTTTAAAGTACTTCAAAACTATTTTATTGCTATGTAATAAGCAGAAGAATTCTTAATGGCTCTCGAATGAAAAAAAAATTTCCAAGATACAGGTCAAATGCTTATGCACTTGCAGACTCTCTGCACACTGTTGGTGTATTTGATAGCATAATTGCAAACCAAGCATGACCTGTCTTCCCCAAAGTCATCGCCCCAGGCTTACGTATCAGGTACAACAGCTTCCTAACAGCTCCTGGCAAAAATGAGGAAATTTTTTTCCAGAATCTCCAGAAATGCCTGCTCTTTGAGCAGAGCCCATGCATGGTCTTCCCTAAGAGGCAGAAAACTTTTGTGAAGTCCCCACACATTTGTGGATTTACCAAATTTTGCACTGTGTAGAGATGGGGTGAATTATAAGAACTTTTCTATCTTTTCTCTCTCACTGGATTTGCACTTCTGCAGGAGTGTTAAAGCTGGCAAAGACAAAGCACAGTCTGCAACTAATCACTTCAGCTGATGATTGCAGCAATAGCCATGTCAGGACAGAGTCACTGATCCATTTAGCACAGCTTTATCAGAAAGTTTATAAAGTTACATAAACAGATGTACATAATTCTAAATTTACCATTACCAACAGACCAAAAGATTTATACTTTAAGCAACTGTCTTTCATTGCCTCATATATTGTGGGACTGCTGAAGATGGGGTTTTAAATGGTTTTTATGGCAGAAAAATGATAAATATTTTAGATTTGGACATCTTCCCGAACTGGAGATACTCTGGCCAATGATGCACTTGTGTTTCAATTCTCAGAAAAGTGGAAAGGTCTTGCTTGGTTATTAATGATTAATTTGCTATCCTTTGAGATGTCAAATTGTTTCATGTCTACTAATGTATTTTTTTCATACTGCAGGTCAGCTGTAGTGTCTTATGTGCAGCTATGACACACCAATTACTACTTAAGTCTGCACCACTCCAATTGTACTCAATTTTTTTTCCTTTTTCAGGCAATTTACTTGATTTCTTCTGTTATCAATACCTAGTGAGCCCCCACTGATGAGCAATTAGCTACACTCCTGTCCACTGAAACCTCCCAACCTAGCTTCTTCCTCTCCTTCTTAAACTGTCCTTGGATCAGCCTGTTTAATACATGCGGCAAGAGTTCTTCCCATCTAGCCTGTCAAGATGAAAGTCTGTATCTTGTTTTTTGAACACATTGCCCTCTTTGGGTGGTACATAAAGATTAACAATTAGAGTCTGTGGACCTCTGTGTTAAAAACTCTGCAACTAATAATTAAAAAAAACCCGAAAACTCTAAAATTCTTATTAGTTTAGTACTCACTCTCATCTGCTCAATACTCTACTATCTTATTGCCTACCCTACCCTAAAAGCCACATTTCAAGGCTTAAAAATTAGTCATCATCTTTAACCAGTCACCATCTACATTTACCATATAACTTTTCTATCAGCTATGCGTCTTGCAGCATAAGGAGCTAAACACTCCAGCTTCTACAGGATGATGTAAGTTAATAACTCTAGTGCTTTAATATCTTTTTTTTAATAATACCATTCCCTTAAATGTACAGTATTTGTCATAGTAAAGAATTAAGGATTGCTGGGCAACAGTTGTAAGAATTTAATAACCAACTTCCTATTTCAAATACAATATATCTGCCCACTTGAGAGGTGCACCTGAAAATACCTGAATATGTTGATTATTCCTGCAGTCTTGAGACTGTCCTATTTTGTTCGTGGCATAAAAAGGATTAACATGTTGGCATAGAGCAATTGGTTGGAAAGACAAATGGTGGTGGGGAACATCCTATGTCCCTGATCAGGTAGTAGTAAATATTGTTAAATCCTTACTAATTAACTTCTGACCAGACATGGAACAAATAATTTCAATTGTTTTTAAGCAAAGGTCTTGTTTGTAAGGATAAGATTATGTTATTTCTTGGCTAAACAAAAAGAAAATAAAAATTGGACAATCAAAAAGCATTTTGGAGAGCGTAATTTGGTTGCAAAATAAGGCATTCTGAGAAACTTTTCAAAATGTGTTCAATCTACCAAGCAATAAATAACCTTCACACCTGATTTGTTTTAAATTAATGAAGTCTACTGTAGCTACCAGTCTGGAGTAAAGTGAAACAGTTTCCCTACACAGTCAGAGTATCATAGATTTTAACAAATAGAGACACTCAAATCATTTTCACAGCGGTGAACTGAGTGATTTAATGATGCTGAAGAAAGGTAAGATTGATTGAAAAACTCTAGAGTATATGCCATCTCTTTCTCAGATGGCAGTATGTAAACTGAAGATGGAAAGGTAGGTAAATGAAGAAATAAGAGAACATAGATCAGTCCTTTATCAAACCCCTGTAGTGCTGCTAGGTCTTTGTCTAACATGCCACTGTGTTGTCTGTTAGCAACAGAAGAGGACTTCATTCTTGTCAAGAAATAGCTACAAAGCCACCAAGCTGGTAAGGGGCCAGTCAGCTGAAAACTCTGACAGGTCTGTTTATTGCCATGTGGATGTTTATTTCAACACAATAAATAGATTATATCATCACAAATGATGCCTTTTTTGTTGTATGTGGCCTACACCCACATTTTCTTTATTATAAGTGATATTTTAGTGAGGAAACAGTTTTCCTTTACATTGAGAAGAATATGCTCTGCCTTTAAAACAAAAAACACATATACCACATAAAATACCACATATAATTTGTTTGTGAGTGTATATGCATAAACACAATTGTCATACAACTAAATATGCTGAAAATATTGTGAGTTATCTTAAATTATGGTGCTGTAAAACATTATCAGAGAAATAAAAGGATAGTTGAAACAAGTTAGAGCAGAGTGAAATTAGTCCAGTAGTTAATTTTAGGCTAATACCAGCTTAAAATACACTGCCCTATAAATTATTTCTTAATCACCATGTGGTACCGTTGAAGTACACAAGCTGTATATATCTATCTGCCTGAAGAATAGTCTCACTGGAAGGAGATCCAAAATTCATTTGTCCTAATCTTCTTTCTTTGATAACAAGCAGCAGGTTCTAAGAAAATATGTGAGAAATGGGGAATGAGAGAAGATAAAAATATCCCGCTTCCAACAGTCAAAAATGTCAGGACTTCCTGAGCCAGAGGTGACTTCTTGACTATTGTAATGCATTGGGTTGGGATGGATAAAATGTTCTTCATACCAGCCTATATGGTGCACCAGCAGACTGCTGACCTAAACAGTGTTGCTAACACAGCAATCTTTTAGTTATTGTAGAAAAGGGCATGGACAGCATCAAGCCCTTCTCCATTTCTCACTCTGCCTCATCAGTGAACAGGCTGGGAAAGAACACAGCCATGACAGCTGACTCACAGGGGCCAAAGCGGCATTCCACACTATAGAGCATAATGCTGAGCAGTAAAATTTGGGTAGTAGTTTTCTCAATGTTGCCATAAGTTGAGGACTGTTTGCTACTCAGTCTTTGTCTTTTTGAGGGTCCGATGCTTGTCAAGCACCAGTATGCCACGGCCTTCCTAGAGAGAGTGTCCTGCAGAGAACAACTCTTCTAGGGGCGAGGCAAGCCCTCCTAGACAGTGGGTGATCTCAGCAAGTGTAGCGATTTCTCAGCTACAAGTGATTCCAGCTCTTGTGATTCAGCTCTTTGCAGGATCACCCGAGGCAAACTCGGGGACAGAGAGACAGGAGCCTCGTATGGCAGTTCCACAGAGGTAGCCTTTATTGTCCAGCCACCCTGCGAAGAGGAGGCCAGGGACAAGAACTCCCTAGGTCAGGGCAGACTCAGGCCTCTTTTTATGGGGAAGGCAGGGGGTGGGGGAGAAACCAATTAGCCAACTGGATACAAGGTATTACCGTAGGGGAACAAAGCATGCTGGGGTTGCTCGCCGTAACCTAGAAGTGAGTTGCTGGAGACAGTGTCCCTTTTTGCCCTCAGGCCTCTCTTCTCCAAGGGAGCACAGACGGCTCCTGTGCTAGAAGTTCACAGCCCTCTACAGTTTTCCCAATGTTGCCATAAGTTGAGGACTGTTTGGACCTCAGTCTTTGGTGGTGAGTTATTGCTTTTGCAAAATGTTTTGGTGATTCCTCTCCTTCTCTCTTCACTCATTAACCTCTTTATATAAACCCAAGAATTTTCTCTCTTTGATCCTTCCAATTCTCTCTCCCATCCCATTGGGGGACAATGAGAGAGGGACTGGTGGTGGTTAGCTGCTTACTGGGGTCAACACACCAAAAGTGTTGTATATTCTAACTCCCAATAGTCAATTTTTTATTAATTTGCTCCCAATATTAATGACTCAGTGGTTTTCTCAACTCATATAATTAAGTAGATTTGTTTCATTTTTAATCTCTGCCTCTCAAAGGCTTCTATTTCTTGTGTCATGAAGGGCAGATTTAAAATAGTGGTTTATGGAATCTAACAGCCATTTTAAGCATTTATGTCCAGTTATGGTAGGCTTAACATCATTTTACTTCAGAGCCATCTGAAAAAAAAAAAAAAAGAACACAGGAGGAAAAAGAGAAAAGACCATAGAAATATTGACAAATATAGGAAAAGGAGAAACCAGTCTCCATTCTGGGAAACTTAAAGATTTCATCACCATTAGATGGGCTCCCCATGCGCTAGTATCCATCTCATGAATCCTTCATCTTTTCTCTCCCATTATTCAAATGAATGACTATTTTTCACTCCATATAAGAAAGAGTAATTACCCAAACAAGAATGCCTTGTTTTCAGAAAAAAGGATGACTTTAACTGGCTTTGAGAATTAGCACAGCATCGATATTCAATTAATTAATGTGATGCTCCTTTCTAATTTTATTATTATAACTAATAAGAGGTAATTTACCAGCCAGTTGAGTAGATGCTGGATTTTAGAAGATATATTGCTAAGCGTGATTGGTGAACAACACCAGACAACAAGGCTCATTGCGTAAGATGTATCCCTTTCCTTAGTGTGGTATATTGGATTTGTATGGCAAGGATTTAGTAGCAGGATGGCGCTATAGGCAGTGAGAGGCTTCCTCTATGTCAAATAGAGCCAATGCCAGCCAGCTCCAAGATGGACCCACCACAGACCAAGGCAGAGCCCAACAGCTACAGTGGCAGCACCTCTAGGATAAAATGTTTAATAATGGGCAAAAAAAGCACTGCACACTTGCAGGCAGGAAAGAGGAGTGAGAACATGTGAGAAAAACAACCCTGCAGTCCCCAAGGTCAGTGAAGAAGGAGGGGGAGCAGATGCTCCAGGTGCTGTAGCAGAGATTCCCCTGCAGCTTGTGGTGCAGACCATGGTGAGGCAGCTGTGCCCTGCAGCCCATGGAGGATCACAGGGATGCAGAGATCCACCTGCAGCCCCTGGAAGATCCCATGCCAGAGCAAGTGGAAGCTTGGAGGAGGCTGTGACCCTGTGAGAAGCTCA
Organism: Eulacestoma nigropectus; assembly: GCA_013397775.1. Classification (NCBI taxonomy): domain Eukaryota; kingdom Metazoa; phylum Chordata; class Aves; order Passeriformes; genus Eulacestoma; species Eulacestoma nigropectus. The sequence continues at coordinate 143,796 of VZTE01004412.1, forward strand.
CACTGGAGCAGGCCCCTGACAGGACCTGTGGACCCAAGCAGACACAAGCCCATGCTGGAGCAACTTTGCTGGCAGGATTTGTGACTCTGCAGGGGATCCAAGCTGGAGCAGACTGTTCCTGAAGGACTGGACCATGTGGAACGGATCCACACTGGAACAGTTTCTAAAGAACTGCAGTCTGTGGGACGAAGCCAGGTGGAAGTGTTAGGAGGGACTCCACACTGAAGCAGTGAGTGGAAGAGTGTGTGCAGTCCTTTTCCTGAGGTAGAATGAGCAGTAGAGACATGTGATAAACTGACCACAGCCCACATCCCCCATCCCCCTGTGTTGCTGTGGGGGAAGAGGAAGAGAAAAAAATCAGGACTGAAGTTGTGCCTGGAAAGAAGGGAGAATTGAGGGGAAGGTGTTTTACAATTTGGGTTTATTTCATATCACTCTACTCTGATTTTATTATTAGGTGATTTCCCTAATCTCTCCATGTTGAATCTGTTTTACCCATGATGGTAACTGGTGAGTGATTTCTCAATGGCTTTATCTTAAGTCTTTCATTAACGTTTCTCTCCCCTGTACAGTTAAGGAGGGGAATAAAACAGTGAATTTGGTGGGTTCATTGTGGTTTAAAAAATAATCACAAAAGGGGTTCTTCCAGGAAAAATATGTGCTCCAGTTTCCAGTGGGCAGTTCCTCAGACCAAACAGAAGGGCTGGTCTGATTTATGATTTTAATAAAGGGGCTTCTGAATCTTATTTCTAAGAAGTGAATTATGAATACTATGACCAGGACTAGAGGGGCCTGACCCCCACCAGGGGCACTGGGTTTACTGGACTGTGTGGATTGAATTCAATGGCCTGACACATCAGACCCAGCTTGCTTTCCCTTGAACGAGCATCCTGTACACATAATTTACTGCCCCAGGTTGGAAACACAGCCGTACCATCTGCCATGGGCCAATCCAGACTGCACTGGAGCAGGGCGAAGCTCTGGAATACCTGCAGTACATTGATGACACCATCATGGGCAACAGAGCAGAAGACTTTTTTGAGAAAAGGAAGAAAGAAAATAGTCCAAATACTTCTGAAAGCTGCTTTTGCCATAAAACAAAATAACGTAAATGGACCACACAGGAGATCCAGTTTTTATGAATAAAATGACAATATAGCTGTGGGCAGATTCCAATGGATGTGATCAACAAAACAACGGCAATGTCTCTACCAACTATCAAAAAGCAAACTCAAGCTGTCTTAAGCTCTGTGGGTTTTTGGAGAATGCATATTCCAAATTATAGTCTGAATGTAAGCCCTCTCTATCAAGTGATCCATCAGAAGAAAAATTTCCTGTAGGATGCTGAGAGACATCTGCCTTTGAACAAAATATTTGGGAGACATTTCATGCAGTAGCTCTTGGGCCAATCCAGGCAGGAAAATATATAAAATAATGTGGGTTATGCTACATACTGGAAGAATGACCCTATCTAGAGCCTCCAGAAGAAAGCACCAAGGGTTACTCCCTGATGGGTCTTCTTGTACTGTAGGAAAGCATTAGAGATAGAAAGCAGCTGCATGAAGACTTATTCAATAAGTTGCAGAAAGGAGGAGATTAATCAGGCCAATTTGCAGAAATGATGGCCATCCTGCTAACTTTAGATATTGCTGACCAAAAGAAATGGCCAGTGCTCTATCTCTGTATTGGCTGGTGGTGGAATGCCCTGTGGGGATGTTTACAGCAAGGGAAACAGAGCAACTGGCTGTGCAGAGGCAAACCCATCTGGGCTGCTGCATTGCTGCAACATACCGCTGTTCATAAAAGTGCTTCATGCAAATGCCACTGAAAAACATCAGAACAAACAGCAGTTGGATCAGGCTGATTAGATTGAAATGGCTCAGGTGGATCTGGACTGGTGAATTGTTTATAGGACAGTGGGCCATGACACCTATGGCCATCAAGGAAGAGATACACTACAGAGATGGGCTCGTGATCATGGGGTGGACTTTAGCATGGATGCTGTTGCACTCATTATCCATGAACATGGAGTGGTGCTGCAATCAAGCAAGCCAAATTGTTAAAGTCTCTCTGATATGGGGGACAATGGTTGAAATCTTAGTATGTGGAGGTGTGATAGGCTGACTTTATCAAACTTCTGCAAACCTGCCAGGGGAAGTATGATGTGTTTACAGCGATGGAAGCAACCACCATATGGCTGGAAGCATATCCCATGTCTCATGTCACTGCCCAGAACACTATCCTGGGGCCATGAAAAACATGCTTTATGGCAACATGGCACCGCAGAAACAACTGAGTCAGACAACTGGACTAATTTCTGAAACAACCTCATACACACCTGGTCCAAAGATCATGGCATTGAGTGGCTACATCACAACCCCTAGCATGCATCAGTCTCCAGGAAAATCAAATTATAAAATGGACTTCTGAAAACTACACTGAGAGAAATGGGTGCTTGGACCTCCAAGCATTGGGAAAAGCATTTAGCAAAAGCCATCTGGTTAGTCAACACTAGAGGATATGCCTATCAAGCTGTCCATGGCCGATCAGAACTTTTATGTACTGAGGAAAGGGATAAAGTCCCTGTAGCACACATAAAAAATATGCTGTGGTAGACAGCTTGTGTTATATCTGCCTGTGATATAATCAGTCTGCCAGGCCTCCCAACATTTATACTTCAGCCATCATTCTCCATACCAGAGGTGATAAACAGCACAAGAGAGAACATACATATATAAATTCAATCTGGAACATCTGTCATTGTCTTGAACCCTTTGAAATAACAACACCCCACACTGTATGCCAAAAAAGACTGTCATGGTTTGATTCCTACTGGCAAGTAAGCAGCACATTGTCAATGACTCTTACCTTCTAAGATACCTGTATGTGTTTTTTTAAGATGCATGGGCTAGATTCAATCATGTACATCAGTGGTACATCAACATAAGTAACCTAAGATAGCCATGCCAGTTGTGGCTGTGCATTTTTATGATTTCAATCCAACAGAAGCCCAAAAACCACTCTGGGCATTCTCTTTTTCAGGCTCATGACAAAAAAAAAGAAATTATTCAAACTTGATAACTAGCACAGTAATTGTCACACATATGTTTTGCAAGCACAGAAACTTTATCAATATCAGACTCATTACATTATTTATGTTAAATTTGTCTCTTGCTTAAAAACGTTTTATCAGTCTGCCATTCTGTGTTGAAAATACAAGTCATTGCTAATTTAGCTGCAAGGTTTTATTCTTTTTTTAAAAGGGAAAAAAACTGTTTTAAAAATAGTTCAGTTGTATCCTACATACTCATCAGAATCCATCTGTCTCTGTAACATTAATGAAAAATCTTGGCTCAGGACTTAAGGAGTAAGCAAGAGGAGATATTGGATGTGCATACAGAAGACAAACAAGCTACTTCTCCCTGTAGGTGAACAGAAAAAGGATATGGAAGTGTGAAACTGAAATGAGATAAGTTGCATGTTGGAACTGCAGTAGAGAAACAGAGGGGAAATTCTGCCATTAGGAAAAAACAGGACAGAGACAGGCTTGGAAGAAAACTGGTTGAAAAGCCTGCACTCAGTTAAAAACTTTCTTCTTCAGTGCTCAGAACAGAATGAAATCAATTCAGGTCTCACTAACCCTTGGCTGCCTGCCTATACCTGTGACATCTGCTACTTTGTGTGCCCACAGAGAGGCTGACAGCACAGCACTTATCAGTTGCTCTGGTAGCTCCAAAAGTAAGGATTTGTGTAGTTGGTATAAAGGCTGGCTTTGTCATAATATTTCACAGATTGGATATAGACTTCTGAAATAAATCTCCCCATAATCCCCACTTTTTGCAGCATGATCACGTTTAAGTAGTGATTACAAACTGGACTCCTTTTGTGTGGAAGTAAACCAAGGGATGCATCCTGAGTCTGTTCCTTCTGCTAATGGCAGCCAATCCATGGGACGAAAGAAGAAGCAAATCTCCACAAAATGGCTACCGTGAACATCAATTCTTCAGGGTCTGCTCTGCAAAGTGGCCCCACACTCATTTCCTAATAAGACAGCTTTGGATTCCATTCCTGCTAACCACCAGCATGATATCCTATTGATATCTGCTTTCTTTTAAAAAGACAGACATGGGTACAAAGAAAGTCAGCATTAGAAGAACAAATGAAAAAAAAGTCTAGTGAAGCTATAATTAAGATTACAGAGGGAAACTTAATTAGCACATTGACAGTACCTAAACAAAAATACATACCTGTTATGTTTAGATGTTAAGATTGCCTTGAAGGATTCAGCTTCCCTTTTCTTTTTTTCCTAGGACCCCTTCTTCCTTCATGGATACTGCTCCCTTTTCCAGTTGGTGCCTTACTTTCTTAGTGCAAAACATGACCTTACCTGACCTTCCCTGCACAGGAGTCAGAGTTACAGTGAAAGGGATTTGTAGTTTACCTCATCTGGTGTTTATCAATACAATACAGGGCTGCCTAATGGACAATAGTGGCTTTGCACATCAGTATTGTGGGGTACTGGATGATATTATTAGCACACAAATCAGCAGCATATGGACAATTTGGGTAAACAATGGAAAATTTGTGTTAGTAGTGTAATTAATATTACATAACATATATTTCCTGATTTGCAACCATCTTTCTGAGTGCTTATAATTTTGGAAAGACAGATCTAGTAGACAACAGTGATGGTTACATTTTAAAAAGTTTGTTTACTTTAAACATGATACCACATCTGAGGAAGGACCAAGAAATAAACTGTGGTCTCTCTGGCAGATTAAAACTTCAAGACCTGTCTCCAAGAACTTAATTTGTTACTGTTATCTATTCAGAGTAACATTATACAGCCAACTTTAATCCAGACAATACTTCACTACCTCATTTTTGAGTGTTTGAATTTGTTATACTAATATTTGTAAATGCCTTATATAGAATAAAAACCAAAATAAGGTGGTTCCTTTGAATAGATGTCAGTTGCAGCTGCAGCTGTGAAGGTCTTCACTTCAGATATGTTGAACGTAAAAACTCAGTCTTGCTCTGTGGTGCAGAACAATGTTATACTACCTCTTCCTGGTTTAAGGAAAGCTTTTATTTTCTTTTCAAAATCCTTAGGTTAGACAGCAAAGCCTTTCTTTTGTTGCCAAGGAGGAAAAGTTTAAAATTATATTCAATAGAGTCTTATCTGCAGCTTTTGAGGCAATAAAGTTGCTTCTTATGTGTGGGAAATCCTAGTAGAAACTAAGGATCCAAATTTAATAATTTTAAGGTATATTTATCAATAGCAGTATTTCCATCAACAACAGTCTGGATGCAGTTGAAAAGGCACTTAACATTACTACTTAGAACTAATATGATCTTCCTAGAATCCTTTTCTTGGATCAGATATCTGGACTTCGTCTCTTTGCTTTTAAAGCATGGGTGAATGACTTGAATCTAGGAGAATATCTTACAGTACTTTGTATCAATTGTGAATTTCATGAATATCTAATCACTAGAACATGGACTTCGAAAATTTATTTCTTCCTAAGTAAAATCAGGAGTTTCCATTTGCTTAAAAAAAAACATCCTCTCTGTTAGTAGAAAAAAAACCTTCTCTTTACAAAGAATAAAACTCATAAAGGATTCAGGGAGAGGGTAATTTCTGTTTTTGCTATGAGGCAGTTATAATAATCACAGCCATCAAAATGAATGCCCTTCTAAAATTCCTCTTCTTCCTGAAGTGTCTACCTACAATATTCCAAACAATTGCGTCTGCCTCTTGGCACCCATTTAAGATATCCTTGGCAAATGAAAACTGAATTAACTATAATACTTTTTAAATCCCTAAGGCAAAATTGAAACTTTATATACTTATAGAAAAAACCAGTTATTCTCCAAATGGCTGGCAACACCATCTCCAGGCTATATAGTAAACAGATGCCAATGAAAATGATTGCACATTTCTTTATTCTCACTAGATAACCTTCAGGTATAATGATTTCAGACTCTCTGATTTTCTGACTTACTTTCCATACATATTACATACAACAGCCTCAACACCAAAGGTTGCGTGTCAGTCACATACAGAATAGATGAAAAATATACCTAAAATTCAATTTATTGCACTGGGTTACTGTATTCCATAGTGTGAATGCCTGTCTTGGTTTGAAAGACAGGTGTCTGTTAAGGAAGGCAGGAGCCTCCCTTGGAATGGAAAATGCAACCCCCTTCCCTCCAAATGATTATAATTTTTGAAATTAAGGGGCTCTCAGGCACAGATATAGGGAATAGGAATAACAGTTCTTTACTAATATATATATATATAGAGAGAGAGAGGCAAACAAACAACACTGACCACGGCAGTAATAACAAACAGAACCAGGAACCCAGTGCCCGCCTTCCCTCGGCTGTTTGGGGAGGGTGCGATGGTTCCCTCGCGGCTGCAGGGGGCGCTCCGGAGCGAGCTCGGGGAGCACGCGGTAATGGCGGACGGGGAGCTCGCCTCACAAACCCCAGGGGCAGCCGATCCCGGAACAGCAGGGACGAACACACAGAATCCCGGGTGGTAGGCGAGATGTATCAAACTCCGGAGCTGCAGCGGGAGCCCCGGGAGGTCTCGGCAGGCGGGGGGTGCTGGGCTACAGTGCAGTGAAGGCTCGGAGCAGCGGCAAAGGAACGGCAGCCGTGGCCCGGCTCCCAGCAGGGCAGGGAAAGGCGGGCTTGGGATCCCGGGGTCCCCTGAAGCACTCGAGCAGATGGGTGGAAGGAAGGCAGCAGAAAGCAGAAGTCTGTAGTAGTGGCGAACTCTCTCCACAACGACAGCAGCTCCTCTCCCCCTCGAATGCCGGCAGGACAAGAGAGCGAGGGACCCCACCCAAACCCTTTTATCCAGTTCAAATCTCGCGACCTCTCTGCCCCACACGAGAAAACCTCAGGTGAAAGAGGCTGGCCAGCTAGACCCCTCCCCCTGTGGCCAGGTCTTCTGTCTCTTTGGCAGCTTGTATGGGGAAAAAATTCTTTGAGAGAAAAAGAAAACAAAAAGAGACCTCCTAAAACCCTAACAATGCCACATCCCCCTGAGGAACTAAAGTGACTGCAGAGGCTGAGTCTGGCCCTTCACAGAGATGGTAACTGAAGCCCAGAAAAGTCCATTGAAGTTTGTGCTATAACCCTCCTACCTGCACTGGCATATTTTTGGGCAACTTCTGATCATTTGACTAACTTTACCCTTTGCTAGGCCCAGGGAGTTCCCCAATGCTTTAGTGGCCTTTGATCTCTTCTCTTTGACTTGGCAAAGCAGCTCTGCCTTAAGGGTGGACTAGAGAAATCTTCCACTCACAGCTGTAAGTCTGGCAACTGTGTGTAAGTTCCTGTTAGGTTCCTTCTTATCTAGGTGACTCTTACTTATCTTGCTTAGTAAATTTGTTGACTTAAATCCGTGGGAAGCAAGTGCTCACACACACGCATGATACATATAATACAGATTAATAAATAATACATATATTTTATTGTTTATCACAGTGTGTCATTTATCTAGTGTGCATTATGGATAATGATGTTTCTTTTATACCTTTAATATTTGAATACACGGAAGTATCTTTGGCAATACTTCTTGCAGTCTAAATTGTCAGAATAGAACATAATAAAGTATCAGGAATATTTTTCAAAGTTATACTAATATTTTCTTACTTCTAATAAAGATTCTACTCTGAAGTCATATTAGTCTACTGCAACCATACTGATAGATAGACATCATTATTATGTTCATATCACCTAGTACCTGTCCCGGTTTGGAGACAAATTCAGAGGAACGTCCAAATTTGAACGTTCTCTGATAGAAGGCCGGTTACAGCCGCCCCTCCCCCACCAGGTTAGGGGAAGAAATATTTCTTCGGAGGAAAGTGAAAGAGGAATAAAAACTATTTATTTAACAAACACACAGGAAAAGAACAATAATGCTAAATAATAAAACCTCTCGCTGGGGAGAGGAAACCTGGGAAGATTTTAGAGTCCTTCCTTGGGTGTGGTCTCTCTCTCTCTCTCTCCTCTTCGGAGCGGGGTCGGCCTGGGCCCACCACCGGGGCCTTGGTGGAAAGCCCTCCTGATGTGTTCTGATGTTGCTGAAACAGTCCAGAAGAGAAGAAGGGAAAAAAACCCAAAAGAACGAAGTCCCAGAACAAAGTTTAACTCTCCGTCTCTCTCCGAAGAAACAGAGCCGGAAAAAAACTGGCTGAAGAAACAAGAAGGGTGCTTCCTCTGCCCCGCTGCAGCAGCAACAATCTCCCTGCAGCCGCCGAGTGCAGGAAAAAAAGTAGTGACCTTGAAACACAGAACTGTTTTGAAAAGGTTTGTCTGGCTTTTTCTTTCTCTCCCCTCTCGGGCTCAGTTTAAAGGCACAGAAAGGCACAAAATTCATGCCTGGACGATATGGGATACAACATCATAAAGTCACCCCAAGACATACCTCAAGAATCTTCCTCTCTTCCCTGACTCTCAAGCAGAAAGACTTAACAATTTCTACCACTAAAGTGTTATCCCATTTCTATTACACCAATCTACCAGATTATCTACATCTATTTGTATGATAATCTGATCCTTTCCTATGTTAACAATAATTTCTATAACCTGGAAGTACAGTAAATGTGCATACAATTATTTCAAATGAAAACATTATACCATTAAACAAAACTGATCCTGACAACATTTCCTGAACTACTCATTTAATTGCTTTTGATCCTAATGATTCCTATTCATGACTTTCTGTATCTTTTGTTTATCAGTTTTTCAATTCTAGGACTAATCCCCTCCTATGCCATTTTAAACTGGAATTTGCCTTTGTCTGAAATTGAATAGTGTAGTTTCATTGTATTACATTTGTCTATGAATATTGATCAAAAAAGGATATTTGTTTAGAATGACATCTTCTAGGCAATGTACTGGACTATCTTAATAACAGCTAATAAGAAGTATACCAGTGATATCCTGGTTCACAAAAAATATTACATTAGGTGAAAGAAATTATCTGTTTCATAGTCCTCTCTGATTGTGTCAATTGTTTCAGCAGAATTACTTGCCAATAATAGATGCATATTCTCAAAAACCTAGCAATTTAGAATCACAGAATTATGGAATGTTTGTGTTGGAAGTAACCTCAAAGATCATATAGTTCCTATCCCCCTGCCATAGGCAGGGACATCTTACACTAGACCAGGTTGCTCAGAGCCCTGTCCAACCTGGCCTTGAATATTTCTAGGGATGAAGCATCCACAGCTTCTCTGGGCAAGCTGTTTCAGTGCCTCACCACCCCCACAGTAAAGAGTTTCTTCCTAATATCAAAAGTAAATCAACTCTCTTTCAGGTTGAAACCATTATTCCTTGTTCTATCACTTCACACCTGTGTTAAAAAAACCCTCTCCAACTTTCTTGGAAGTCCTCTTTAGGTACTGGAATGTGGAGGCCGGTGGGCCTGTGGATCAAGATGCCCCCTTGGAGGGATGTGCCCTGAGAGATGCTCCCAGAAGAGGGAGACAAAAAGAGGCTTCTCCCAGGATACCTTGTTGCATTATGTTAATGTACCCCAGTTCTGTTACTCTGGTTGGCCCGTTGGCCTTCCTGCCCCTTTCTACCCTATGTGTCCCTAATCTGGGATGTTCTCCCTTCTTTCCTCCCCCATTGGCCCCTGTACCTCAGCTGCTCCCCTGTTGCTTCCCCATTGACTCCTATACCCTGGCCCCGCCTGTGCACCGCCCCCGCACCCTCAGACCATTGGCCCTGATGCTCTCTCCACCCCTGCCTTCCCCCTGCAAAAGCCCTGGACCCTCCCTCATTCCTGATTCTTCGTCCCTGGACCTTTTCACGTGTGTGGCTGCAATAAACCTCCCCGTGGAACTCCACACGAAGACCCTTCCCGTGTCTCTTTGCTGATGGCTTCTACAACAGCAGCTACCGGTGCAAGTGTGTGAGTGTGAGTGTGGCACTGCCGAGCGGCTCCCATGTCCGGAGACGCTTTCGGGAAGGTTGCGGCATCTTCACCATCTCCACCTGCTGCAACACTAGAAGGCTGCTGCAGGGTCTCCCAGAAACCTTTTCTCCAGACTGAACAACCCCANCATCTCCACCTGCTGCAACACTAGAAGGCTGCTGCAGGGTCTCCCAGAAACCTTTTCTCCAGACTGAACAACCCCAACACTTCCTTTGACTTAGAGACAAGGATGTCCTGCAGGATTCTCTCAAAAGCTCTGCACAACTCCAGGTCCATGACATCTGTTGCTCTTTCCTTATCCACTAACACTGTAACCCCATCCTAGAAAGCCTCCAATTCTCTCAGGCATGATTTGCCCTTAGTGAAGCCATTTTAGCCGTCACAAATCAACTCCTAGTTTTCCATGTGCCTTAGCATAGTTTCCAGAAGGATCTGCTCCATGACTTTGCCAGGGATAGAGAAGAGACTGACCTGCCTGTAGTCCTCTGGGTCTTCCTTTCCTTCTCTTTTTAAGAAAGGGGATTATGTTTCCCCTTTTCCCTATCAGTGGGAACTTCCTTGTACTGCTACAACTTCAACTGGTCAATATCCTTTTCATAAGTTTGTAAGCTTTCATAAATTTATACTTTCATAAACCTTTGAAAAGAATGTAAATAGTTGACTCCTGATGATTCTATGGAAATGATTATACTAGATGTGCGTGAGAATGGCTTTGTAATTTCTCACATTTATATTCCAGATAATTTACATGAAAAACAGCATCAAGTTACATATCCTATTGGTTTTTAAATCCTCTAATATTCCAGAATTCATATTTTGCTATTGTAACTTCCATATCTTAGGTTTTTATGGTCTTCTTAGATTATACAAAAGTGGTCACAAATCTGTTTATCTTTTTAGACAATTCAATCTTAAATATACATATTTATCTCACTTCCTGGCCTGTGGAATGAAGACAAAGTTTACTTCTTATAATGACTCTTGGGAAAAAAATTACCACTACTAATATTCAGGAAATTCTATGCTGAAGTGATGAAAAATGTTTTAAATTAGGTTTGTTACTTACTTTTGTTTGGTTTCTTCCTTGTTTGGGCAACAATGAGCCTCAACATGACTGGTTGTACAGCTGCTGTCACAGATCTAGAACAGCAATCCTGATGTTCACCACATGTGGAATTTTTTTTTATTCTGAGGTTATGCTTTGATTGAAGTGCCGCATTGAAGTCACTAATGTGTTCAAAAGGATATTTTCCATTTATTTCAAGGGACTGTAGATTCTAACACAATTTAAAACTCTGAATATACTACATATCATTCCTGCATTGACAGAAAATCTTCGTCTCCACAGCTACCACTTAGGAACCTTCTCAAAGAACAGAATTACAGTACTGCATCTGATTCACAGCCTGATAGGTAACTTCTCAATCAGAGTTTGACTGAAATGTTTTATCTCCAATCTTTACAAACTCTCCTTTGTACAGTGAGAAATTTGTTGCAGGAAATAATTCCAGCTTTTATGACTTGTGGGGATGTAAAGATAGTGGAAAGGTAGAAAGTCACTCAAATATGTATTTTAGGGGCTATTAAGCTATCTTAAGATTTATTTTACGTATGTCTACAATACATAAGAAGTAAAGATAAATATGAGCAAGTTAAAATACAAAGTAACTTCTGGATATACAATAGCAGCAGAATTCAGTACTTTGTAATATTTCTACACTTTGTTCAGTATATATTTTTTCCTATTTTGCTGTTCAGACAATGAAGGAATATAATTACCTTTAAGGACATCTCCACCCCTTAACTAAATTAAGGGGTTTGATTCTAAGCATTGTAAGTACAATTTATTTTTATCTAAATTCAGACTCCAAATGTAAATGTCCGGTCCAAACTAACCTTATACAAGGGAGACAATTGTCTCCAGATTATTCATTAGAGATTCAAGGAAGGATGCCTATATTTCTGGGGCAAAATCAATTGAACAATGCACAGATGAGCTTTACAAGCTCAAGAGAAACAATTCCCTACCATTTTCTGACCCAGGCCACGTACTTTACACAAAACCTTTAATAAGCAGGTTTATGTCAGCAATTCTTTGTTATAATAAATATTATAGCACAAGAGTAGCAGGCTAGTGCTACCGGCAGTCACAGCAAAACCCATGCCAGTATGAAGTACATCTTAAAGTTATTTTCCAAATATATTTCACAGGGAATGCATAAAATATTGTGGAATGTATAAAATATTGTAGAATGCTCTGTGTTAACCCTGGTCAGCATCTCATCCCTACACAGCCCCTCACTCACTTTCCCCAGTGGGGTAGTGGAGAGAAGTGGAATGGTACAAAGAGCAAATTTTGGCGTTGAAAAATTTAATAGATAAAGCAAAGGTGTGTGTTTTGGTTTTGTATCCAAGAGGGGTTTTTTGTGGGAGTTTTTTTGGAGGGTAGGGGGATACAGAGGAGGCTTCCTCCATGTCCAACAGAACCAATGTTAGCTCTGTCCTTATAAGGATCCACAAGCTTTTCATTATATTTTCTCTACCTTCTCCAGTTGAGGAGAGGGAGATGTACAGCAGCTTTAGTAGGCACACTGTGTTCAGGTAGGGTTAAGTCACCACACTGTGCATGTGAACAGAGCAAAACAAGTAATTTCCTCACCCTTTTCTATCAGCAGGTGTTCAGCCATCTCCAGGAAAGCAGAGCTCCACTGTATGTAAGAACAGATTCTTGGGAGGACAAACATGACTCTGAACATCCCTCCTTCCTGATTCTTTTTTCCAGATTTTATTGCTGGGCACGATGTTGTGTGTTATGGAATATTCCTTCTGTTGGTTAGGATCAGCTGTCCCTCACAAATTCTTCTGGCCCCCAGCCTACTCACTGCCAGGAAATCATGAGATGGGCTTGATTCTGTGTGAGCACTGTTCAGCAGTAACTAAAATACTAGTGTGTTATCAACACCATTTTGGTCACAAATACCAATCATAGAACCATACAATCTACTACGAAAAACACTAAACCTGTCCTAATCAAACCCAGTATATAGAGGGATTAAGCCCTCTCCATTGTTAAATGCATTTATAATAAATAAAGATTAAATAATAGCTTTCCAAAATACTTAATAGACTGGCAATAAATTATACGCTTTTAAAGAATTTATTAACTAGGTCAAAAGCTTTAAAAATAATCTTAATGGTAAAAAAATCACAGTAGAGTTCTTTTTCAGCAATTTTTTTCCCAACTGGAAGTTAAAGGAAGTCAATAACATGTGCTTTTCTAATGGCATCAGTTATTCATTTGCAATCTTTCATGACATGAAGTAAGAAATTGAATAAAATAGGGAAGAATGTGAGTCATGCCTTATTTGTCTAGATGCCTCTCCTGAAGTTAGAACCATCTGCAACATTTATTTGCTACATTAGACAAATGAATGATTTTTCATTCCCAGGGCTAAACCCATTTTTAATTTAATTCAAGAGCACGTAGAGTTTGTCTTCTGTAATGACTTCTGCAACTATTCTCCTTTTACTCTGACTTTGCCTCAGGCCCATATAGCTTTAAACTGCTAAATACAAACAGGTATCCTTTTACTAATCAAAATAAGAACCATGTTTCCAAAACTGGAATGTGTATTTCATTAAAACATACAGCAGATACACAGGAAAAAAATCTTAGCATTCAGCATAATTCAGTGTATGTGTTGAGGTCAACTATTTCAGGATATATCTCATTTAACATTGCTAAACCTTTACCTGGGTTTAGTAGATTCAGGCAAATTTAGTGCAGAAAAATCCATCAAAGACTTTTAAATACAAGGGACTCCACATTATGACTCAGTAAGCTGCAAGACCATAGTTAACCACATGCTAAAAGACTATTTAGAGGAAATATTTCTATATACTTACTCTGTGCTTACATTCTTTTCTTCTAATATAGAGGAGAAAAAGTGAGAAAATATGTATATTGTATATTGTAGAATCATGGTATATTTTCTCTATAGTTATGTCTTTATATTCCTGTTGTATATTGTACTAGTCATTGTTGCAGATAGAGTGCAAGCCTAGAACCAGCCTTTATGCTGATCCAGTACAGAATCATTTTCCTACATTCTTAGATTCTTATCGTCATTTACCTACAGGGGAAGCATCTGCAGCAGAGCTGAAGGGTGCCCAGGAACTTTTTGAGAAGAGTAGATCCAGGTAGTTTTAAAATGTGGCTCATCTGACCTGTTGAATAACACCTCTGTAATCAGAAAATGTAGGACTTATAGCCTACAAATCCCAGCCAATAGGATGAATTATCTTTCACATTTGTGGTCAGTAATTATGTCTATATCAGACATTTTTATCCCCACTAGTGCTGTATGGCCAGATAAAATATAACAGGCAGCTGAAATACATTTTTGCGTGATACAATTTTTTCAATAAGCTTCTCTGCTGTTTGATTTATTGCAAGTATAGTAGGAAGTGAGGCATTTATTCTCTGCCACCAAATAAACTGACTGATCTTGATTAAAATTTTTACGGAAAATGACAAAATTTATGGATGGAACCTAATTCTCTCAGCATTCCCACTTCATTAATCGGCCTTTGGCTCTGTCCAGAAGACCTTTGTTGGGCGCTGTGATTTCAGTATGGTTTGGCATCATAAATAGCAAGGTGGAGTTGAGCTACACTCCTGCAGAATCTCATGGTAGATCTATTCCATGTTGATGAGCAGAGCTGGATCTTAAGCATACTTAGTATTATGCATAATTTATATGAACATTCTGGCAAAAAGAAATTCTGTAAATGTTTTATTTAGAAAGATGTATAACATCTGCTTTGTACATATGTATCAATCACTACTTTTCAAGTGTCTTCTTTCCGGCCATGCTTAACTCTGAGTAACTTGCATATGGAATTTCACAACTTCCACATTAGTTATTCTTCTCATCAAAATCATCCTGAAGGAAGAGTCGTCAAAGACAAGGCAAAAAGGACCATAGCGTAATGCCAAGACTACAACAATGGCTGGATGATGATCTGAAGTTTCCTCCTCTGCAAATATAATTAAAAAATCTGAATTCAGGAAACTTATGAAAATGAAAAAATATTTTGTTTGACAGGACAGAGAAATTTCTAAACCTCCTACCCAAGTCCTAAGTGTGAGAACTATGTCAAAATATCTATCCAATAAATACTACTAAGGGCAATGGCAAGTAAATTCTAAAACACAGAATTCAGAATAAGACGTTGAACCAAGTGGTTAGATATGAATTACATAACAATACATACAATATATTTACAACATGATAATGCTTCTGCACTCTGAGTGGCTATTCAAATGAAGAATTAATTCTTAATCTGTGTCCAAATCTGTTGATAAATTATTTTCTTTGTGCTTTTTGAGAGGGAAATAAAGGTAGACAGTGAGCAAGATATAAGTTGGCCATTAGCACGCCAGCAATAACTTTCACAGTATGCAATAACATTTTTTATCTGTATTATCTGCCAAAATCTGCTGTTTGGAGGTTATTCTTCCCCATCTCTTAATAATCTACCCCTTCCAGAGGAAGCAAAATCCACTGAGGTATATGGACGCAGTGCTCCAGATGTGTTCACACAAGTGCTGATTACAGAGGAACAATTATTTCCTGCAACCTGCAGGCTGCATTCTTGCTCATAATGTCCAGAGAGCTGTTGCCTTCTTTTGCAACAGAACCCCAAATCTTTTCCTACAAAACTACTTTCTGATGAGTTGCACTGCAGCCTGTACTGGTGCATGGGATTTTCCTTCCCAAAAGGCAAGATTTGGCACTTCATCGAACTTCAGTCAGACCACTCTTCAGTCTGCTGAGGTCTCTCCAAATAGCAGTCCTGCCCTCCACCTGACTGGTCTCTTAATTTTGTATCATCTGCAAATTAGCTCTGAGTGCTTTCTAGCCCATCTAGCAGTTTATTAACAAACATGTTAAATTGGTATTGGCTCCAATTGGCCCTTCACTGACTAAAGACAGGCTACCAGCCATGCTTTGTACTGCTGCCACAAGCCACTGAGCCTGGTGGTCCAGTCAAGCATCCACCTACCTTACAACCCACTGTACTGGGTTTGCATGCCCAGGTTTTGGCACATGGGGAACAGGGTGGCTACAGAGGCTTCTGTGAGAAGCTGTTAGAAGTTTCTCCTATATATTCTCTGATCAATGGGAGCCAGATCCAAGACAGATCCACCACTGGCCAAGGCCAAACCCATCAGGCAGAGAGGTAAAGCCTCTGTAATTAAATATTTAAGAAGGCAATAGTTATTGTGCAGGATCAAATTACAGAGACAAGAGGAGTGTGAATATGCAAGAGAAACAGCTCTCACACCAAGGTCAGTGAGGAAGGAGGGGAAGGAGGTGCTCCAGGTGCCAGAGCTGAGATTCATTCCCCTGCAGCCTGTGATGCAGACCATGGTGAGGCAGCTGTGCCCTGCAGCCCATGGAGCTCTATGGTGGAGCAGAGATCCACCTGCAGCCCCTGGAGAACCCCATGCTGGAACAGATGGATGCCCAAAGGAGGTTGTGACCCCATGGGAAGCCTGTGCTGGAGCAGGCTCCTGACAGGACCTGTGGACTCATGAAAGGGGAGTCCATGCTGGGGCAGGTTTGCTGGCAGGACTTGTCACCCCAGAAGTGACCCACTCAGAGATGTGATGAACTGACACAAAACCCATTCCTTGTTCCCCTGCACCACCTGGGGGGGAGAAGGTAGAAAATATCAGTAGTGAAGCTGAAAACAGGAAAGGTGGGGGAAAGGTCTTTTAAGTTTTAGGTTTGTTTCTAATTATCCTACTCTGATTTGATCAACTGTAAATGAAATTATAATTTCTCCCCAGACTGAGTCTGTTTTGTCCATCATGGTAACTGGTGAGTGATCTCTTCCTGCCCTTGTCTTGACTCACAAGCCTTTTGCTTTATTTTCTCTCTTTTTACCAGCTTAGGAAGGGAGTGATAGAGCAGTTTTAGTGGGACCCTGGAATCCAGCCAACATAAACCCACCATATCCACTGATACAAATCATGATAAATGTTGCTGCAAAAGCAGCATTTCAGTGGAACAACTATCCCTTGAGTAGTCTGGCCAAAATTCAGCTTAGCTGCGAGGGAGCTATGAAAAAATAGAGACTTAGGATTTTCTCTCTTAGCCAGAGACTGTATTTACACTAACAAAACAGGGATTCTAGACAACTAGCTGAGGTTACAGATCCTTAAAATGGCAAAGCTTAAGTGAGATTAATCCATTCTCACTTAAGAAGCTTCCATTTGAAAACTGTAGAGAATGACCTAGCAATCCTTCAGAAACAGATGCAAGTGTCTGTGAAGAGGCACCTATAGACGACCAACTGGAGAAAATTTAAAGGACAGTCAGAATGCTCAGAAGTGTGGAAAAGTTCTCATGTAAGGAAACACCAAGAAACCCAAAATTGTTTTGCCTCTGCAGTTCTGAGTCTGTGGTGGAGATGGCAAGAAGTAATGAGCCTGAACTCCAGGAAGAAAGGTAAGAATTGGATGTTAGGAAAAGGCAAGTAAAGGAAGCACTTGAGCACACTGCCTGACATTGCTGTGGAATACTTCAGTCCCTTAAGAACAGACTAGAGAAAATCCTAATATGCCTTGAGGTGCCTTCAGTCTCAGGATACCTCCCAGTCTTATTTTCTATATTTGCCAGTGCTGTCATTGTTGCATGAGCAGATGCTTCTAGATAAACATACCTCTTTTTTATGGCTAGCTGGGGGGAAAACTTTTTCCCTCTCATCCAGCATGAAGCAGCTCTGTACCAAGCTATTTGATCAATCTGGATGAAAATATAAGATCTGGCCTGCAAGAGCTCTTGCCTTGATAGCAGGCAGCATCACAAAATTACAATTTTTCCTTCTGACTGTTGGTAGAAAATAAACAATACATTAATTCTTTTATAACTAGTATGCAGTTCTATAAAGGAGTAATTGGGTTTTTTTGCATAAAGTTACTTTGAAGCATGGGATTATTTAACCAATATTTACCATTTACTTTAGAATATTTAAGCAGAAATATTAGAAGTATATAAATGAAATAGTCTTTAGGTCTATATTAATTCAAATTAAATAATTTTTGGTACTTGGGCATGTCATCAACCACAATATTGTGTTGACCAATTAAGTAAAATTAGTTATTTAATGAATGTTTCATTTCTCAATGAATGAATAAGAATCTAAGCTGGTCTTACTGGGAATGTGTGTGTAACAGATATGATGAGTAAGGCACTCATTATGGATCAAGTAATACTTATGGCTAGTAGTCCACACCACCTATTGTTATGGATATATTTTAAGTACATACATCAAACTATCTAAGAAACAACACTAAAGCAATCCTGGATGCTCAGTACACTTAACAAGGATATGTGGTTTATGGTTACATTTGAAAATAAGTTTTCTCAATTCCTTTAATATATAATTTATATTTGCATTCTATTATACTGTGTTGGTTTAGTTCTCCTCAGTGTGGACTTGAGTTCTCTGAGAAAATATTTCATACCTATAGAGCTATAGTCTCTAGGTGACCTTTGACCCAAAGGGTTGTGTCCACCAGCAAGACTGAAAATGCAGACCAGATAGCAAATCAAAAGACTTTTTAGCTAACCATTAAACAGCCCTGCCGTGAAGTTCAGAACTAACTGGTCATCAAGACACATATCCTCTGCTGTCTAGAATTGTCAAAGAAAAGATCAATGCCTCAGCATCTGCACAGATTATCTGTGCAAATATAGTGACTCCTGCAGGGTGCTCCAAGACAGATTTCTACAAATTAACAAACAAGACATTCACCTGGAAAAGTTCAGCAGAGGATCTATCATAATAGAAATCATCAGGCACTCCCTCTATCACAACATGGAAGACAAATATATATATATATGCTTTGTTTAGATTGTCTTTCCAGATTGTCAGGAGGCCAGACCTCAAATTATTACTATGGAAGTGGAATGGTTAACACTTAATTGTTGTGCAAAACCTGCTGGACTGTATAAATGAAGGAAATCAGTTCCTTCAGAGAAGTATGACATTTCTCTGGTTTTAGAGTATCATGAAGGATTCCATGAATGGCATTTTCTGGATCTCAACATGAATTTATGTGCTGTATGAGTGGAACTGGCATGACCAGATTATGAGATTTATCAATCACTGAATAAACTGCCACATTCTTCCCATCAAAATGTAAAACCATCCAGTGAGGGCCTTAGACTTATGTAGAACAAGGCAAGGCACAAGGCATTTTCATCCTATCCAGAACTGCTGCAGAAAATTGCATCAAAAATCACAGAATTCTCATGATACCTTTACAGCTAATATTCCCCAAGTACTCGTGACTCCCAGACAATAAAAGTGGAAATACAATGAAATTATGAGCCTAAGGGATATATGAATGTTCATTTGTACATAAGATAAAAGTATGAGCTTTCTACATAGTATTATATTCTTTATGTTTTCTTAGCATCTAGCTTTTTTACTAAACTTTCCTTCTGTAACGGTGACTTACATTTACTCTAGATAAATTTTGTTGGTACTAGAAATTTTAAAACAAAAAGATCTGTATAAGCAGAAAGCTTATTCTGTTAAAACCAGGAGTTCATATATAGTTTGAGGTTGGAAGGTAAGGAAAGATGAAAGTGAGGCCCCTTCACTTTGACAGCTGAATTCCAACAGCAGTTGGAAGGGGGAGATAAGATTAAAACCTCGACCATTCATGAAATGTTCCATTTAGCTGAAATAGTCCTTATCTTTTGGCTATATAAGATAAACTTCTCTAACACAAACTGTAATTATAGGAAGTATTTCAGGAAATTGTTACAGTACAAAGGAACATTTTGCAATAATATGCAGGATAAATACTGTAGACATTAGCAGATTTAACTCTTCTGGGGTCCACACTTGCCCTGGTCACTGGCTGATGTCCAAGGAGAAAAAACATTTGTTTTTAAAAATTATTGAATATTTTTGATAACACTTTACCAATACTTACTTTGTAAATCTGTTATAGTAAATCTTTTCCTTCTCCACCCCAGAATTAATTCTTCAGATGTCTCATTTTCTATCTTCTACGCTAGTGTATCTTCGACTCCTCTTCCTATAGGCCTTTGTTATCTTATACTGCTTGAAGCTAATGGTGAGAGGTACCAAAGAATAAATCACCATAAGTCAGTGTTCATTTTTGTGATTTATATTGCTTAATGAATCTGTGGAAAGCAAAATATTTTTCATTTTACTTATCTTAATCAAAAATCAATAGGAATTTTTTCAGAAATAGGCTAAAATTTGATCTTACTAATACATGCCAGCTAGCTAACTCAGTAGTAGTATCATATATTTTGCATGTTAATATAATACGTCTTGCAGGTTAATAATTAAGTTATTGTCCTTATATTTCTCATGACCTATAGAACTATGATTAATATGTAGTTAGCATTTGATAGACTAATGACAACAACAGTAATAACAATAATAACAATAATA
>VZTE01004413.1:2174-77444 GCA_013397775.1 Eulacestoma nigropectus
CGCCCCACCGCCGCCGAGCGGGCCGCGGGTGCCGGCGCCCCCCGGGGTGGGCAGAGCGGAGCCGGTGCGCGGGCGGGCGGGGAGGCGGTGCAAGGGGTCCGGGGAGGGAGGCGGGGGGTGATCGCGCTACCCCCCCCGCTTGGTTCCCGGCCCTATGTACTTTTGTTGGGAGAGAGTGCTTGTGATTAATCTGCTCTGCTGGTGACACGAATTGCCCGTAGCGGATTTGTTCTAGTAAAGTGAATCTTTCTAGAAGTGACTGGTAGGAGACAAGAGTACAAGTTCATGTGATGTTACTTTGTGATTCTTACAAAAGTATTCAAAGCTCCATTGCTACACTGCGACGAGATATATGCCCAAAAGAAGAGCAGCCAGAGGGTTTGGGGTGGGCTCTTTCCCTCCCCCCCTTCAGCGCTACAAGTGAACTTGAGTGTGAGGGGTGAGGATGGTTCCCGGCTAGTTGGAAAAATGGAAATTAACATTTAGATAGCCTTTAAAAGTAGCTGGATCACGTGTTAGTCAGTTTATATTTCACAGTACAAATAAGTCTGAAAAATATTTAAACAAAAGTACTTTAGCCTTAATTTCATACTTGCATATTTTAGAATGATCAGCATTTCTGGTAGAACTTCCACACCCTACAGATTTTGTCTAAGTAGCTGTGCCATTTTTCCTAAGAAAGCAAACTGCCTGGTATAATAAACCCATGTATTTCCTATTCACCACTGAAGTGTTAGTGTGCTTGTCTTAGATGCATTAGTATTAACTGTTGCACTTTGACAAGGCTTTATTGATATGTAGCAAAACTAGGAGATACACGTAATCGGAAAACAGTGCATCCTCAGAAGTCAAAGACTTAACTACAGATTTTCATTTTGAACTACTAACATTTTTGTTAAAAAAAATCTTCATTCCAGTTGCTGCAAAGGTGTTTCTACTGTGTTAATAGTACTTAAAGCAGCAGGTTTTTCTCCTGCTGAGTTCTTTGTTGGAAAAACAATTCATATGAATAAGTTCTGCCCCCCCCCAAACAATTCTGCTGTCTTCTTTCTGAGAATGTTACTATATTAGTGCTAAGTGTATTTGCCAGGATAGCTTCAGTAATCTCTCCAGCAGAAGCATATTTGTGTGCCATTTTGGGAATTTCTCTGAGATAGGAATCTTGAAGATAGAATTAATTTCTAGGGGAAACTTCATAGCCTGTGCATGAGTGCTTTCTTTATCACCTGTCTCCATTTGGCATTCGGAGAAGGTAAATCAAAGTGCGCGATTTGTTATTCTGCTCCACTTGAGAGCTGAACTAAATAACACTTGGTCTGAAATTCTGATTGAAGTTGTAGGAGGATATACTGTATTTAATTTAATGCCCTTTAATAGCATCTTCTTGTTCAGCTCTGATGCTGTCATTTTAAAGGTTGGATCGGAGTAGATTTTCCCTGTAGGGAGTGGGAGGTGTAATCATTTCAGGGGAAAAAGGTAGTCTAAATTCCAAGAACACTAATAGCCACAAACTTGGCCTAGTGTCCAAGAAGTTGTTTTCTGCCCTCAGGGTTCACTTTGTTATCACTGTATACTGTGCTCTGGACAGTTTAGGTATAAGTATTGCATGTAGATGTTGATGATATTTTTTGTAGCAGAAATAATGGTAATCTGTTTATTCCTTAGAAGTTTTGGAGAAAATGGATCAATGCTGCAATAAACAGATACTCATGTACATTTTATTAAAAGTTGTGTAATGTGCTCATGAAGTCTTGCTTGTAAATATTTTAGCTGTCTTTGTACACATCTTTTCATCTATGTGAGCCAAGATATTTGAAATACAGGAGCACAGCACTTACTGAAGGGGTTTTGCAGTCTCTTAGCTACTACTTCAGTAAACTAGTTCTGAAGATTAAGAATCCTCTAAGTTAACTTTGTGTACATTGGTTTTTTTAGTCTTCACTACCACAAGTATTTGGGTAGATTGTGTTGCATTTTTTCAAGCAAAAAATGTGCTTACAAAACAGATGTAAAAAGTAGTAATCTCTGATGTAACCAGGCACTTGAATAGCTTTGAAACTTTTTTCACCTGTTTAGGTCCTTGAAAGGATATATGAAAAGTTACACACTTACATTTGTTTGATTTTCTTTCAAACTGTGAGAGCAAATTTTACAGTTACAGCAACAGTTTAGTTTTTCCAACTGTGTGGATATACACCCAAGAAAATGAAATAGACAGAAGTGTCATGCATATGATATGCCAACATTGATTTGTATAGCATATCATAATATTAGAGTGCTATTGGTTTAAAGTGAAAGAGAAAAAAACCTTTATTTTGGCATTTTTTTCTAAAGCATGAGCTTAAACATAGCAGTGATAAATGATGATATGCATTGTCTAACACTTGCTTTTATATAAATAGCTCCAGAAGATTGCTTAAATGATAATCGAAAATATGAAATAGGGTGGCCTTCATATCACAAGGCCAAGGGTCTACAAATGGAAAAACTGAAATAATGAAATATTTCCAAGGCAACAGACTGTCAACAAGAACAGTAATGCATGGGCATATCATAGAGCTACCAGAGAGGATATTAGATCTTATAGCTCTAGAGCCAGGAGTTATAATGACCTTTATTAAATAGAGCCCTCCCACATTACAACAATCTTTCTGATTTCTGATTTATGGATTAGCAGTCATACTACTCTTCATAATTTGAAACATTTTCCCACCATATTTGATTTGCTGCATTTTTCTCCACTGGAATCATACATTATTTAGAGCTTACATGAGAGTATTGATCAACAAAACTTATATTAGGTATTTTCAGTAACTAATGGGATTCTGAATAACAAGATTTTGTCTGCAGCACCATTTCTACCTTTACAGCACAACTGTTTTTTCTTACAAACTATATCCAGTTAGCTTGTTTTCTAACAATTTGATGTTGTTATATTCTAATGTTGTACTATAAGTAAGTTACAAATAATTAGAGAATTTTGTTAACAGATTAATAAAACACCCAGAGCCATAGGTATTTTTAAGAGACTATGAAGATCTATTGTCAGTATCCATCTCTTTTTATTAGCATCTCACTTGAATTTCAGAGTCTAATATATAAGGCAATTTCAAATCACATTTGTTTGAAACTTGGCACACAAGTTGCCAGCCCAGATGGGAATTTTACTACAAGAGTGATGCAAAACAATTGTTGAAAATTGACATTCTAGGCATTAGTTTCATCAGCGTACTTCCTAAAAAGTAAAGAGTGTTTAAATTTTTTTTTTGTTTGATAAAATGATCTTTATAGCAATGTCCTCTTTATTGGAAAATGTATTATAAGAATTTTGAACAACTGATAATGATCATTCAAACTAACTGTTACCATTTTATTAACATTTTTGGAATGATCCTTCTCGCACTGAGGTCAGTAGAATGAAGCCATTTAACCAGCGTGGCAGAAGTTCATTTGATAGCAATTAAGTAACTGTTTACTGTTATGAAACCATTTCCTGAAATTTCATCTCATTTCATGTGGATTCAGTTAGTCCATCAGATCAATTTTTAATTATTATCAGTAGTAGCTCTCGCAGGTGAAAAAGCACCTCATCTTGTGTTTTCAGCGTAGTCATGTCAGCATAGTCATAGCATGTTTTAAAATGAATCAAACAAACTTGTTCTGCAGGATGTCACCCTGGAAATTTGTTTGTATATTTTTAACATAGGATATTTTTAACGTACATAGCAAAGACTGCATTTTCATCCCTGTCATTTGTTTCTTTGGTTTGTTTGCTTATGCTTAATGTTTGGCTTTTTTTTTCTAAGAAGCTGCCAAAGATTTACGGCCATGAGAGGAAATGTTTTGAAATTTCATTTCAAAAGAATTACATTTTTTCAGAAGAGGCAATTTCTTTCTATGTAATATTTATAAGGCTACTGTATGTTATCTTTAACATACAAAATCCCATTAGTGCGAATGAGGTGTGTGACTTTTTGTTTAATAGGACTTTGCATACTAAGGATAATTTGTAATAATATTGTATTTTGCTGCATAAGAAGATGTGCCATAGTAAGAATATAATAGTTGCTGCCATGTCTTATATGACTAGAGCATTGTTCCGTGACTAGCTTGAGCAGTGGTTTTGCGATACACAAAGTCCTAGCCAAATGAATAGGACCGTTGTGCCATTCATTTAAACAGGACTTTGAGTAGTACAAATATTCGTTAATTTTGTATGCCACAGAAGTATATTACACAGGACAAAGAAGGTACAGTAAGGGTAGGATAGTATTTGTGTCTGTAACTTGGCAAAACTGGACCCTGTCTTTGGGAGAATATTGAGTTCAAGTTGTGCCTTAATCTTTAGAAAAGTCCCAAATGAAATTATGTGCACAATTAAAGTATACTACAGAGAATCACAAGCAAGGATGAAAGTATTTTTAACATATAATTTAATAGATGTGAATTTGTTCTCAGAGAGATCGCAATGACAAATATACTTAGTGAGGGGAAGAGTGAACTTTGCCTCTGTGTGTTATTATAAAACACAAAAGTCTTGACATTGCTGAGTAAAAATGGAGTGATTCTCAAGGAGATCCTGATCTCAGCCTGCTGCAGCTAGATACTGAGAGTTGTGCCAGCCCTTACCCGGCACTCTACATGCAGGCGAGAGCGAGGCATATTAAAGAACAAGTGATATGTTAGAAAGAATTTGAAACGGATTACTGAAAGCAGAGTTTTGAAGATTTTCTTACAGGCTATTTTCCCAGCCTTTCTTATATGTTGCGTTTTGGACTTTCACTCTTCTGTCATGTTATGTCATTTGTCTGTTCTGGGGAATTTCTCACTGATGTCATCTAATGTCTGAAGAATACTTTAATATTAATGCTGAGTATTTCTGTAGGTATGTTTCTTTATTTGGCTTAGCGTGCTTCGAATGGTCTGAAAATGCTGTTCTACATGTTTTACTGATGAGATAGTTACACACAAAAGATTTTTGAGAACTAGCAGAAGTGGCAAAAGATGTCAATGTTAGCATTAGGAGTAAAATTCCAGCCGCCATTTGACTGTGTGTTCAAAGATTACACTGCCTTCATTAGAGGGATTTACATTTCTTTTACAGGCAAAACCTCCACTGAAATAAAGTGCTTTCAGAGAATGGCTTGATTGCAATTTAAAATTAGCTGTTAGCTTGATATATAATAGAAGTTCAACACTTATGTTAAATAATTTAAATGGAAAAGTACTGTTCCATTACCTGCAGGCATGTTAGGTTTACATATGTATATGTAGGGGATATGTAACTTAGGGGATATAGTCTGGATAATATGTATGTATGTAATCTACGATAATGTCCCAAGGGCTTGGATTTTCTGAAGAGCCTATTAGATTTAGGCATTCAACACATACTGCATTTTAGTGAAATATGGGCACCTAAATCCTATAAGCTCCCTTTAAAATACTTGCTTGGGAATTTTGTCTTCAACAGAAATTTAGAACAGGCTTTATTAAGTATTACATTGTTTTAAACTGAATTTTAGTGTAATGAATAGTCTTTGAACAGTCATTTTGGATGAAATCCTGAAGGGTTATAGTTTTGTCGAAATTTAGGCATAAACTGTGTATTTATATATTAGCACTCAATCCTTATATATTAGAATGGGGAGGAGGGAAAGGGATTTTCTTTCCCTCTTGCTGAAATGTCATGTTTGAAAGTCATGTGCAAATTCACATTTACAATCAGTTTACTCACAACTTAGGCTTATATGAGTTAGGTGCCAAAGCTGTAATTCATTTAGCAAAAGTATAGTATACCAAATTTTAGAAAAATGTTTGTTAAAAAACTGTTTTTTCTAAGAGATGATGAGAGGCAGAATTTGTTACTTTGTGGGAAAAAAATATAAGTGGGCAGTTTTCACAGGTCAAGGTTGAGGTCAATAGAAAGAACTGAGTGACTGAATCTGTACAGTGCTGGCAGCAGGATTAAAAAAGGAAAAAGTATTAAAAAAAAAAGAGAATAGCTGCCAGTGGTACTTATCCTTCAACCTTCATAGATGAAAAAAAAAATCTGATTTTATTTGTCTGACTGTAGTTAGATGTAGGATTGGCATGTTTGCTTCACCTTTGCATAAATTGCTAACAGTATGGACAGGAGGTTCTTGAAAAGAACTGCATTTTAAAAAACAAACCCGTTTTCTCTTGCTAAGTAACAAATAGAAGATGAACATAAAAAGAGAAACAAATACTTTGGGCTAATTTATCTATTCATTCTTTCTGAGCTGCTGTTCAGTTTTACAGCAAAACTTGCATTTCTTGTAAAAAATCAAAAGTACAGTAATTTTTTTCATCGGCTGAATGAGGTAGATAAATGGTACTCAAGTAGTTGTTTGCAGGATCCAAGTAGTTTACTAAAGTATCTTAATTAATTGGATGTTCACTTTAATAGTAAGGTTTCCTGTTTATAGGCAGTGCTCTGTAACCAGAACGTATATTTGATACATAAATGATACATATGATATCAGAAGGCCCATATTTATAATCTATTTTTACTAAACAACTGTTTCAGATTAACAAACAACAGGAAATAAATGGAGGTGACAGAAAATAGACTTCAGATGAGAAGCATGATAGAAAAGACACAGCTGATTCCATATCTGTCAAACATATATACTGTTTCTTTTATCAATCACTCTACTTACACTCAAATTTCCAAACTAAGAGATGCTGTCTTTCTTTTTATTCCTTTTTTAATAGGAAGAAAAATGCTTCTCTACAGAACTGCAATTTTGAAACTGTTATTCCATGCTTTTTAAGAGTAGTATTTCAAATTTTTTGTATCACTTCCAAAAACCAGGAGACCGCAGGATGTAGCAAACATTGCAAATCTTCTTTTCTTTCCCCCCAAATTGTTTGACACACTGAATGTCTGTCTTTAGGAGCAGCCAGTATTTAGATTATGGATTTAGAATTCCTTTAGAAGTGATTTTTAAAAAAAACGGTTTATTATGGTACTACTGGAAAACAAAGATATTTAAGTTCTGTTCATGACTTATTTGTTTCTTGTGGCATTTATCATATATTGCAATGTTTGTTTGATTCAAATAGGAATAAATCCCAAAGTGATTAAGGGAAAAAGTGTGTTTAAACTGACAGAGAATGGAAAGATACTTCGCCTGAAAAACAAAATTAGAATTCTTCAGTATTTATACAGCTTCTTACTAATTGTGAGGAAAACTTTAAAGGATTTTCAACTGACTAATATACATGCATACTGAAAAGTGCAGGCATATGTTGTATATTAGATAGACACAGAATATATATTTGCTTGAAAGGAAATAATGCTAGTTTTTGATCTTCAGCGATCTGTGTCTTACTTTATCTAAAGTTAAATGTAAATACATGTACTGGAATGGAGGTTTTCTTTCCCTCTAATGCTGTGAGGGAAAAGTAGGCTCATCTTTTTTTTTTTTCTTTTTTTTTCTTTCTTTCTTTTTTTTCCCCCCACATTTTTATTGTTCTGTGTAAATGTAATTTGTTAATCCTGTGAAATTTGTCATAGATAAATTTGCTTGGATTATCTTGTCACCACCGTATCTGCATTCTTTTGTTCATTGCTTATTCATAATTTAACAGTCTGGCAGTGAGCCTTTTTGGGATGCTCACAAAAGATATATGACCTCTACCAGCTGCTACTATAACCTGCAGAATGCACAGCAAGACATTAGAAACGTGAGGATTCCTCTACTGATTAAAGTGCTCTTCATTTAAACAGTCTGTTCATAAGAATCTCAGGAATCTTTGTGGATAGCAGTTTTGATTTTTCTTTTCTCACAAAATTATTTCTAACATTCTCTTCTTCTGAAGGGAGAACTAACATTGAATCTTAAGATGGTGATGCTTAGCTTTCATATGGACTAATGGAAATTAAATCCCTTATTATATATGCCCGTGTATACATAAGTGTGTATGTGCATTTACACATTTTCATATACCTGTACCAGTCTCTACCTATGCATGTAGATATATATGTATGTATTTCCTGCAGTTTTACAGTGGAAGAAACTGGTGCCCATGTGTGCTATTTTAAAACTAACTCATCTATTAGGATATTTTCCAGCACATATTATTATGCAGTACTAATTTACAGAAGAGTTATCCAATTTAACCCTGCTTTAGCCCTAGTGTCTTACAGACTTTATTGTGTAAATACTCAACATTATACAGTACATGAAAGACATTAAATGTAATGTTACTTGAAGTGTAACAACATTTTAGATTTTCATTATTCTCCTGACTCAGTTTAGCATATAAATTTTTCCCTTTTTCACTTTTTTTTCTTCTTATCTGCAGATCAGCTTGTGAGTAATGGCTAGTTTTTACCTCCCCTTTGTGCTGGCACATGATTATAGTTCAAAATAATTCATTGCTAATCCATGCAGTATTGGTTCATCTCCATCACTTTGTTTTGTGAATCGAGCCTCGGGCCTGTAAGAACATCTTTCTGCACAGTTTTCTATCCTGATTTTCTTTGACTGCATCCCATTTTTTAAGTAGTTCTAACATTACTGCTCACATATCAATCCTATTTAATTTTTAAAAATGTATCAGTTAAAAGAAATTAATATTCTGTGGGGTTATTTTTCAAGAGTTTATGAAAAATATTTGTTTTCCTCTGCAGTAAGTCTCCAGCAGTGGTGTGTATAGGTCTTGATTCATCTCAGCTGATGATGGAAATCTGACTTGAGTTTCTCATTTTTTTCTTAGCGGTCTGAATTTCCTCTGTACTTATTTACATTAGGTGCCTCAAGAAGTCCAGAATCTTAAAAAGAAACACTGTTTCTTTTTTGAAACAGACTACAATAGAATAGTAATCACTGTCTTGTCATTTTCAACACAACATTTCAAACAGAGCTGATATAAAATAAAGCTGACAGAGGAACTTTTAAAATATATAGGGTGTGATCCTACTGTGATCACTCTGGTTGAAGGTACTGTTTATTGGGTCAGGTATGAACTGATATGACATTAGAACAGGGCTTTTGTGATATAATGATATCGTACCTTGATCAGATTTACATTGAATATTTCCAGATTATGAAGAAAATCCATAATTTTTTTTCACATCAAAAGATGCTAATTTTATGAGAAGGTCATCTAAAAGATTTTTCAAGACTTTGTTTCAGCATTGAGTAGTCCTGTGTTCCTTTTAATAATTACTTTCATCTCATTGTAGCCGTGTGTTTGAAAGTGTAGGTCAATAAGGATGATCGCATTCAGAATTTCATGATCTGTGTAGTGGAACAAATTGAAAGCAAAGCCTGTATCAATCACTGTGAAGGGAGGGTTAATTGTTACTGCTTCTCAAGCCTCTGGACAGATAAACCAGTAATGAAATACTTATTGCTCTGATATGTGAATGTTTAAGGATGAAACAATGGAAACAGAAGCAGACTTCAAAGATAACGTAACCAAAAAAAAAAANAAAAAAAGAAAAAAAAAAAAAAAAAAAAAAAAAAAAAAAAAAAAAAAAAAAAAAAAAAAAAAAAGAGCAAAGAAAAAGAATAATCTGGACTAAAGTAAGATACTGTGTATGGTGTGTATTAACATTTTGAAAGTAATTTTGTTTTCATTTAATACAGCCTCCTAGGAATGGTGTAAGACAGTAGAATGTATAAGGTTTCTAAAGCAAAAATAAAACATGAATTTTACAGTTTTATTATGCAAAAAATTTAAAAGGTTTTACATTAAGCCTGGACCTTAGGTAAAAGTAACATTTCTCACCTTAAGTGTTTTCTTTTCTCTGTTTTTAATTTGTGGTACCTTTAAGTGTTTATTTTTTTTCTTTCTTTAAAAACACAGCTGTATTTACTAAATCGAGTATGTTTTGTTTTCATGTGATGTTGTTTTAAAGCATTTTGCCTACAGCCAAGCAGGACTCTAAAAGAGTGTTTAAATAGAAGCAGAAAAATAAAAATTAGTGCAAAACCAAATTATGATACTACAGTAAATATTTAACCATTTCTAGATTGTGAACTTAACATTTTAAACATCTGTTAGTTACTTATATGTTGAAATATATGCAAAAATATTTAGCCAAATTGAAGTCTTAGGCCCATGACAATCATCTCAACACAGTGGGTAGTTCTGAAAATTAATGAGAATGATAATACTGTAAAGACTGTTCCAGAGTTTGCCCAAATTCATTATCTAAGACTCTTGTTAAGAACATCTCAAAGAATTTTAACCAGGAAAATATATTAATGGTTCAAAAGCATTTTTCAAAATGGTGATTTATAAAAGTATAATGGAATTATATATGCAAGAGCTATAGTTAGAAACACAAACAACACAGGAGCAGCACATTATGAAGGAACATTTTCTAACAGCTAGAGTAGTTGGCTTTGATTTTGTCTGTAGGTGTCAAGGTTTCCTTAACAATTTATATTTTGGGATGAAGGAAATGAAACAGTGAAGGCAACTTACAAAAAGAGAAAATTTTTTGTCTCCTTGTTAGCTACTTAATGAAGCCAATAGCTGCTTAAAAGCTAAGCAAAGTAATTAATAATTTTAGAACTAGTATAAACATCTTTTAGAATCGAAAAGCACTTTCAGGAGGAAGGGTGATGAGACACATCTTTAGATTTCTCTTCAGAATGTTAAGAATTTCCTGTTGCCTGTTTCCTGATGGGATTGACGCAGCTGTGTATCATATGGAATGAAAGAGGAACCAAGTGCCTGACTTTGTATTATTCAAGTCTTCACTTAAGAAAATGTGTGTGTTGATTTTGGCTCTTTTTTCAACACATTGCTGATATGAATGCTATACACAAAATTGCCCAAATGGGAGCTAATTATAATTAATTTATCTTTTTTCTAAGGGACAGAAAATGTTAATAACAAAAGTATATCAGTAAGAATGGCGGTGGGTTTTTGTTTTTTATTCCTTTTTCTTAGCTGTGTGCAATGAAAAAGAGAGAGCTTGGAAGATTACTGTTATTTCCATTTGTATTTTCAGAAGTGATTGGTATATACAAGTATCTGTGAGTATGTGCATGTGCACGTGTAATTGTTGGAAAACAAGTCAGTTTATAGGGTTTCTTACTCATTTTGGCTGTTGTGTAATCACATAGCCCATCTACAAAACAGCTTTCATGGGAGATGTGAATGCAAAATAAAGAAGGAGGATCAAAAATTTTTTTTAAGTAGTAATTTTGTTCTAGACTCTCCTACTTCATGGACCAATTCTTTGAAGAGAATTCAGGGTGGGAAACTGTACCTGTTAAATTTCTTAGTAATTTCCTTCTCTCGCGAGAGCAAGCTTGGCAGAAGATGGCAAACCTGGTTAACTGATCTGGGAATGGGAAACCAGAGGTGATGCAGATCCATAGCAGTGGGGCCGCCCTTCCACTTGTGTCCTGGTTCCTGGTAGAGCCTCGTAAAGTTGTGTAGTACTCAGTTCCAGCTGGAATTCATACTAGCTCAGGTCAGTAACAGGCAAATTCAGTTGCCATAGAAAAAGCCCTGGGTATTGCAATCCCATGAGTAAAGCAGCTTCTTAGCATCATACTATGGCCCTACGCTCTTGAAGCAGAAACAGGCACAGTGCAGAGTGCATTGCAGTGATGGGCAGAAGTGCTAAGGGCATACTGAAAGGCAGAGCAGAGGCATGTGTGACTAGGTGGGGTGATTCCACTGGATTACTTCTGAGACTGTCTCTCCAAGCAAGATACGGACTTCTAAAAAACACTTTAATCGTTGTGAATTGCACTTTAAATCTTAAGCTTTGATTCTCTCAACCTGCCAGTCAGCTGTGAAAACAGTTGACCACATCCCAGTTCTTTTTGCCCTGTGACTTCTTGGCAAATGTCATCTTTCTGCTGCCTTCAGATACTTTGATCACTTCTTCAATGCATCTGTTGTAGGATCTTTGTCATTCATTACCTGGCTTTGTGTGGGAGTTCTGCAACATGTTGTCTCTCAACCGCCCCCCTTTTTTTCCCCTTATTCTGCTCTTCATCTTTGCATAATCTTATGTAGAAAGACAATTTAAGTATCATCTCTTTGCAGATGATTCATAGGCTTGTGGTATTTCTATCTCAATGAAAATGTAGTCTTGCTTCTCTGTCATTTCCTTATTGCCTAGCTGAGATTCCCTTAGTCAAAACAGTTCTCCTAGAGTTTTTTACAAGCCCTCCATCTACTTTTCAAGTTAACACTGCTATGTTGCTTGTTAGGACAAGTCTGTAATTTGACAGTCTCACTGATACAGACCTCTTCCTCATAGCATAGGAAGTAAAAAGGCAAATAAATTATTTGGAGTGACTGGGAAAGAAACAGAAAAATAAACCGAAAAACATGAATGCCAGTCCATAAATCCAGTGTGTGAAATCTACCTGTTGTGTGTATTTTTGTTATTATTATTTCAAAAAGTTACTGTATATGTTACTATAAGGGCATAAAGGCTGATGAGTTACATGGTAGGAGTTATGTCAGAGGAAGAGTTAAATAAAGTAAAATACTTCATCTTGGAAAAGACCTGACTGAGCAAGGCCTCAAGAAGGTAGTTGGGGAACAAGTATTCATTAACTTTAATATTATGAGAAGAAGGAAACATCCTGTGTAATTCTCAGGAAGCAGTTTTAAAACATTTAACAGAAGTTGTAATTTTTTGTATGTTTTGGGTTTTTGTTTGGTTTTTTTTTTGTTTGTTTTTTTGTTTTTGTGGCTTTTCTGTGTGCCTCGCTTCCATCCTACCATGCAGCATGCAGTTGAATAGTGGAATTCCTTGCCAAAGGATGTTTTAGAGGTCAAAATATGAACAGGCTCGAACTTGCATCAGGCATTACTCTATTATGTCTCTGAGGAGCTGTTAAGTGTGATGGTGATGATGCAACTCAACTTCAGGAAGTTTTTACACAGCTGACTGCTAGATGCTGGCATGGGATATCATGGAAAGGGATGCTCTTTCTATGCTATATTTTTTTTCATTGACCTAGTGTAATTGTTTTGTTCTATTCTGAAGTTCTTTGCATTCAGACTGAATCAAAGTCTTGCAGGCTTTTCCTGCCTAACATCCCTGCTGAATGTGTTTTCCTGCCTTCTCTTTAGTTAAAAGCTCATCCTCATTACTGTTGAGAAATATTCTTTTTCCAGTCCTATCTATCAAGAATCCTCTTACAGAGATCATTTTCAGAGTGAAAGAGTGTCACACTGACCATATCTTTTTATATCCCCCCTGATGTCCCTTCTCTGGTGCATGAACTATTAGTATCTTGCCCTAAGTCCTTCTTCACCCAGCTCTATCATACAGTTTCTCTTTGCCAAGGTTTTCCTTCAAGCTGTAACACCAGCCCTGTTGCCCAGTTACTATTTTGCAAACACGCTTTTGTTTAATACCTTATGTGTGGACTAGGATTCCTTTGTAACATCACCTTTTGGATTCATCTCTTTTCCCAAGAGGGTCCTTACCTGAAATGCCTACAAAAGCATGACAACATCAAGCTACTTTTAGCAAGATATCACTTCTTGTGATGCTAGCTACTGTCATCTTACTGCTGCTGAATAGTTTCCTATCTAGTTTCCTATTATTTGATACTTGCTCTCCAGGATTTTGGGGGCTCAGGGCAGGCATTTTGTCCTGTGGTACTTGGTGACATAGTGCATGTGTTAGTACTACTGTTACTGCTACTAATAATGACTATTTTATCAGTGTGCTTGGTTGATATGAGATGCTGAGTTCCTGTAAGGGCTAGCGATGTCTTTTAAACGTGTTAAAGTGTGAAAAACTTTTGTGAAATTCAGAGGAGATGGGACAAATTTATGACAGAGTAATCCACTGAATTTTACTAAATACACGTCTATTTGAGGAAATTACTGCACTGAAAATGATTGGCTGGAGAGTTTGGGTGCATATTATATATGCTGTCACTTTTGTTATGTTGTTCCTTACAGCTACTTTTGAGCATTGTTGGAGATAGGATACAGGAAACACTGGTCTGACCCAGTACTCCTGTTCTTGCATTGATGTGTAGAATGTTTCTGGAAGCTGTAGCAGGTCTCCTTGGTGATTCTCTCGCTTAGAAAATTGTTGGAGAAAATGGTCTCAGTTAAATAGTTTTGTCTACTATCATTTTCAGTGCATTTCATGAATGGGTATGAGATGTGTCACAGCTTAATTACACTGCTTCATAATGTGTTTTTATCTCATGTTGATACGGTTAAGAAAGATCTTATTTGGACTGTATGGACAAAGCATCATACCATACAATGCCTAGGAAAAAAAAAAAAAAGAGTGTCTGCGTTGAAGAGTTCATCATTTTAATTGCTGTTTGTTCTTCATTTGTTGGAAAGGGTTTTCTGTAACACAGTTAATTTTACACTCCTATTTGAAGTTTTATTTTTTTTATGATCAAGCAAAGTGCATATTAAACAGATTGAATTCAGCAAAATAGAATGCTTGGATATTATTTTTGCTTGATGAAACCCCAATGGCATAAAATTAATTACAGTGATGACTTGAATGTTGCAATGAACATGTGTGAACTTCAACGTGTATTCTACTTTTAGACGAAGATGCAGTCTATTTTATACATGATAAAAGTAAACAAAATCAACTAGTAGTGATATGGGCATTAGTTTAAAGGGCATGTAATCAAAACATGCATTGATAACTTGTCAAAGGTATGCAATATCAGACCCATATAATTTCTGTATGTCATTTTTTGAGAAAAAACTGATTTGTAATAACTGTTTTCATAAATATCTAAGTTTGCATGTTAGCAGAGATAAGTTATCATATATGTAAGTTTAATTAATTATATACTCATTTGAAGTTACGTATTTCACTTGTATCAATGTAGACTTGGCACTATTAGAAAGGCTTCAGATTTATCTAGGTGGCTGCAGGTATACAATTTGCTCTTCCTCGAGTTCTAGCTTGAAATAATTCCTCTTGTGTTGATTTGTTTAAGGAAAGGGACATGAAAGACAAATTGTGGAATGTTGTTTATCAGGAGGTTGGTATCCATAACTAATTGTATAGTAGTGGTCTGATAGCCAGGTCTTTAATCAGGAGGAGAGATTTGGAGAGTTCCAGGAGAGGGAACTGAAGGTTGGGTGGCCACATTTCCTGTCACCTTGAGAGGGAAAATAGTAATTGTATTCTAGAAAATCATTGTGTAGAGTAGACTTTTGTGGAAGATAAATACAGCTCAGAAGCTTACAGGAATGTGTTGGAAAGAGTGAAAGGAAGCTGGATTTCTTCCACACCAAATTTGGAAGTGTAGGAAACAGTCTGATTTCTTTTCAGGTTAGAACATCTATCACCAGTCTTGACCAGGGCCTGATTTTACTTTATGATGTCATGAGAGGCTTAGGCTATGACTTGCTTCAAATCACAGAACAGCTGAGGTTGGCAGGAACCTCTGGAGATCATCTAGTCTAACCCCTGCTGCTGAAGCAGGGTCATCTGGATCAAATGTCCAGGTCTGTGTCAAATTAGGTTTTGGATATCTCCATGGATGAAGATTCTACAACTTGTGGAATCAGCTGACCAACTTGTAGTGTTTGACCACCTGATGACAAAAGAGGTTTTCCTAATATTCTCTTGGAGTTACCTGTATTCCAGCTTCTGTCTTCATCTCTTGTCCTAAAACTGTACATTTCTGCAAAGGGTCTGGCTCCATCTTCTTTGTAGCATTCCACTAGACAGCTGTAGACAGAAATGAGAGCTTTATTTCACCTTCTGTGCTTATGGATGAACAAACCCTGTTCTCTCAGCCTCTCGTAGTACATTATGTAGTGCAGTCCTCTTTGTGTCTTGGTAGCTTTCTGCAGTGGCTTGCTCCAATACATCCCTGTATTTCTTGTCCTGGAGAGTATTGTGTAATTGAGTATATTGAGTTTAAGGGATAGAAATTCACCAGCAACGAAACAGTGGGAGTCTAGAAAAGAAAGATTGAATCAGAGTCTTTTAAAATATTTGGGATCATAATAGATATAATAATATCATTAGATATTATGATTATAATAGAGATTATAATAATCATAAAATTAGTGCTGTAGCACAATCCATAGGTAATGAGTATCGGTTATTTTCTAATGGGAAAAATCACAGGAAGTTACTAATCGGTTTTTATATATCCAAAATGATGCAAAACTGTTCTGGGAACTGTGGAATTTTGTTTGTTCCTCTACTACTTAACATTGTGGACAGGATTAATCAGAAATGGAAGCATGCTACAGACAACCTTTAGCATCAACGATACATGCTGAATTCATCATCTGCATTTTTTTTTTATTTTTAATTGCTTATAAGGTGTGCCTTGGGCATAAGAGGACTCCTGCCACTTGGGATTTTTTTATGTTTACTACAAGTATATCCCTAAGTATTCTGGAAGAAACCAAAGAAGTCAGTTCTAAATTGCAGGTGATAGGTAATTTGAAATAAGTAAGAATTTTTCAGAGGTCCACTGACACTAGATCTTTAAAAAGAAGTCCACTGGAAATGGACATTTAACAGGAAGAAAACAGGAAGAAAAAAATTTCTACATAAGAAATGGGTGCACAAGAAAACTGCAAATAATTTTTAAAAACTCATGAAAGTTGAAGCTAGTGACATTTGGCTAGCCCTGTCTGATGCGTCTCTAAGATATATGAGGTGATTCAAAAATGGAAAAAACAGGATTAAATATTAAAATTTCCCTTCATGGTGCATGAATGTTTTGCATCAAGTTGGCCATATAGAAATGCACAAAATAAAGTGAAGTAGATAGATAATTTTAAGAACTGCTCCAGACATTAAGAAAGAGCTTCTGTGATCATTCAGCACTTCACAGCCTGATATTTCAACCACTGTTACGTGTCATGTTGATGCTTGTTATTTCCTGGAAACAGAATTATTACAGGAAAGAAGTTCTTGTTCTGTGGGAGCATCAAGCTGCTGGAGAAATGCCTACTGTTCAAATGGGCAGCATGCAGACTTAAACATTATTTTTAAGGAGAGCGTTTTGTTCTCGAAGTGAATCGTAGAGGATTACACTGGCTGCAGAGCACGAAAGACCACTACCCATATAATTAGGTGCTGTTTTACTCTACAGTCATGTGATTTCACTGTTCAGCATAAAACATGTTAAAAAGCTTGCATGTCCGGTGCCTGTTTCTGTCCTTACAATTGAAACACTGTGCTTGCTTGTGGAAGGGCAGTGGGCTGAAAAGAAATGAAAAAATTCTCAGGGAAAGCTGACCTTGGTAAATAAGGCAATGTCTTCATGTTTGCTAAGGGACTGGGCTTCATTTGTGAAACAGAGGATCCCAGATGGAGTCTCTTAGGTGAAAAGTTACCTTCTAAGTAAAAGTACTATGGAGTCTTACATAGTTGTACGGAGCTGCTCAGCTTTTACTAGAAGGACCAGATGAGAAGTACTGAGAATTTATCCCTGTAACCCGATGGCTGGATCGAGGGTAGAAGTGATCTTTTGATCCGCAGGAGGAAGAAAGGAATGTTAGTCAGTGGAGGCAGCATTTTTCCGGAAATCTCTTTAGCTTCCGTTTGGAATTATTTGGGGCTGTATGTGGTGTGGACATTTCTTTCTTCTTCTCTTGATCTCATGGGCTGTCAAAAACGAGACAACTCGCTTTTGTTGTTAAAATTAAAAATGTTTATTTCACAACAAAAGCAAAAGAAAAGGGATCCTTAAAAATAACTGAAATAGAAAACACTCGGGAACGCGGGGATAAGGCACCAGGGCCACCGCACGGCTGCCCTGAACAGGGAGCTGTACAGTGCCGAGGGGAGTCTCAGTAAAACTGAGGCTCTAGTGCAAATTAGAAAAGTCTCTAATAGAGATATAGGCCAGGCTCCTCAGCTCTGGGCTTCCTCACCACTAGTTGGCAAAAAAGCAAGGCTCCGCCTTGTGCAGGGCTTTTTATATGGTGATGGCTCCTCCCCTTGCCCAGCCTCCATGGTCCCGCTGGAGTTATCCAGTG
This sequence comes from Eulacestoma nigropectus, assembly GCA_013397775.1. Lineage (NCBI taxonomy): Eukaryota > Metazoa > Chordata > Aves > Passeriformes > Eulacestoma > Eulacestoma nigropectus. The sequence goes on from VZTE01004413.1 coordinate 20,142, forward strand.
AGGCAATCCTTCCCTGCTAAAGGCGGGAAAGTTCCTCATTGGTATTCCGGGTTACCATGGGGCCCAGTTACAGGTGGGGCAGTGAGGAGCTATTTTTAGAAAGTGACAGTTAGGAAGCCCAGCCAAGTCAGCCTGGCCCTGGAATTTAATTTTCTAATAGAGCATAAATTTTGCTGTTCAAATAAAGTTTTCACTTTAGAACACAAACAACAATATAGTTAACAATAACTGTAAACTTATGGAAATGATATTTTAAAGGTAGAGACTTAAAATAGTTTCTATTAACTAGCAGAACATTTAAAATCCTTGAAACTGGGGGGAATGGTCACTCTGTGGGGATTGCTCGGGGTCAGCTTATGCTTGTGAGAGTGACTTTAACAAGGAACTTTTGAATACAAACAACATTCATCAACAATAATTACATTAAAGTTGGAAGTCTTTTGAAATGGGGAAAAACAGAGAAACAGCCACTCCGTGGGGTGCTTGGGGTTAGCTTGTGCTTTTTGGAGTGGCTTTTAACTAACAACTTTACATGAAAACAACAACTGTATAACACAACATCAACTAATTAACTTGGTGGTTCACAGGGGAACAATTAGTGATGCAAAGGCCAATTCTAAGTTGCTGTATATGACATGGGCCAAAATGTCCAATGTATCATGATGAAGGTGCATCTAGCTGTGCAGCGAGAGCACACCTGTGATGCAGCTCCAAGCCCAGAGGCTGCCCATCTTTTTTGATAAGATGGGGCTCTTCCTGTTCTTAAAGAACCCAAGACATGGGCAAGGATGACATATGTCCATTGAATGGTTTGGTGAACTTGATTGCTGTCCAAATACTCTAAGCTTTTTTATTGAAGGTGAAGGCAGGAGGCAAGATCAGATTTGCAACCCTTTATCACAAAATTATTCATTTGTAGAAGAAATGGAAACAAGGATTTTTAAAGTGCTGTGTGTGTCTCCATCAAAGCAGTCGGATGGAAGAAGGTGGGGAAGCCGGCCAGGCATTACTCGACGCAGCATAGCAGGACAGAGTGCAAACAGGAGACCGGGCCTTGAACACGCACTGGTGTCCAGCTGGTGCTTTAAGGATCATACTTTCACTTTGAAGGGTAAAATATACTATAATAAAGTCTGCAATCAGCACCTTTAAAAAGAAAAGAAAATTGGTATGCTTTCCTGCTTTTTATGACTTTATGCTTTTCATGTTTTCCGTGACTTTTAAATTAGAGGGAGAAATCTGAACTCTCTTACAGGTGGACATTACAGGCCCAGCTCTCTGGAGGTAAACAGATGTCATTGTGGTATGCAATGTGCAACTAGTTTTATTTAATTTGTAGAATTATTTCACAACAGAGTGAACAAAAATGATTATGCAGTTTCACCTCTGTAGATACCTACTCTGGACGGCTATTTTTAATTGATTTCCTTAGTTGAGTACTAGTGTTGGCTTGTTAAACTGAGGCCCAATAGAATAGGTGCTTTAAAAAATCTTGTTATGGATTTAGAGAACTTTGAAGATGCTTCATAAGATTTAAAACATGGGGAAGTTATGAAGATGCTGAAAACTTTCTGCAAGAAACAATAGATTCATCATTAAAATAGTACCACATAAACTGCTTAATAAAGCTCTAATAAGATATTTAAAAGTGTGCCTCATAATAATACCTGAGATATATACCTCTCTTAATGAGATTGTTTTAAGTTCAAGTATTGGCAGACATGTTTTTAGCAGTGTTTGATATTATGCCAAACTCAAAACTTTTTGCTCCTGGAGAGCACATAAAAACTTTTTCTAGCAAACTCCTTATTAGCATAAAGTAATGGATTCCAACAGATGAAATTTGAGTATGTAATCAAGAGAATATCTCGTTTTTGCATAAGGCAGCAGCATTAAAACCACAGAATTTTGAGGTTTTATCGCTATGGTCAGATTCACTAAAAAAAGTAATTGTCAATATATATTTCTCCACATCAGATATTTTAAGATAGTGTGATCAGCTGCTTTGCTGACGCAGTAAGGTGTTAATTAGTTCTATTTATTTGAGTTCTTGTTGAGCTGTGGATTGTTATTTGTTCATAGAGATAGCAAAACCACTAATCAAAATTATATAGCGTTAACTTTTCAAAAAATATTAATGCATATGTAAAACTGAGCTAGAAATATGATGATAAAAAGAAACAATGATCACTCTTGATCAAAAAGAAATTATTAAAAATAATTCACTGGCTGCCTTTTTACAAATTAAAGGTGATGAAATTTATGAAGCAGGCTTAAGTTCTACATTTTCAAAAATATGGCTATAATATTTGTAAAGAAATCCTGTCAATTGCTTTGTGTTTACCATGAAGTTTTTAATTTTTCAAGTAACTTGCCACTCCGATACGTTTTCACATATTCAGGTTTTCTGGCTAAGGCTAAATATGGCGGATAAATAAGTATATATATCTTATACATACAAAATATACATATATAAATAAAGACAGTTATTGTGTAAGAGATCCAGCTATTAACAGGGGCAAAGGAAGGTAGTAGAGGTGGTAAGTTCACCACAAATAATTCCCTTCCCAGGAAGCACAAAGCTTCTCTTAGAGGCTGTGATTCTGTGAGTGGGGAGGTGGTGTGTGGCAGAGTGTGCTTTAATGAAGCTGTCAGTGTTTACACTTTTCTTATTGGAAGGGTGTTCATTACTGCTCTAGTGATGAATTTACTACTGCAAGATGTAAAATAATTTGGCAGATGTATTTTATTTAGGTAAATGAATATAAATCAGCTGTACATTTTTTTTGAGAACTTAGCTGTGCAGCAGAAATATACGAAAGCTTTTTAAAGCTTTCAGTGGAAAATATTAGTTTAGCGATTAGAAGAAAAAACTTCAGGACGTCTGTTGATAGACAGCATTTTACCTGTGCAGAAGTAAAGAAATTGCAGCAGTTAAGAAAGTTATCTGAACTGATTAAGAGAGTGGAAATAATTAAATAGATTAAACAACAAAAAAAAAGAGGTTAATATTGTAAGAATTACTCTAGAAATGGAAATTAACTCCTGGAATACTTATATTTCTTATCTGTAACAGTACCTAAAAAAATCTAATGACAGTTCTAATGTAAATGAGGTCAAATACGTTGTCAGAGGAGTTTATATATATTCACAAAAATAATTGGAGTAGGAAGGCCAACTTGTCAGATATACTGAGAATTCTTAGAAACCAAGGGATTTGAATGAAAATCTGGGTGACTCTTAACTAATCTTGCACATAGATCAAAATCTAAGCCTATCCAGAGTGATTTGATTTGATCCACTGATATTAAAATGTTGAAGGGAGAGGCAGTATCTAATGTTCTTCCATTTAAAGTGGATTTAATAGCAACAACAATGTCAAAAGAATTGAAATTTGCATTTTCCAGGCTTTAGGATCATACTGGGAATATCAGTGTGGATTAGTCCTGAGCTCTCTTTTCTCTAACAGAAAGTAGTCAGAAAAAAAAGGTGTAAGCTGTGAGTAATTTTTTGCCATTTCTTATATCCAAACAATTCCACTGGTGTTAATGAAGTTGCAGAGTGTAATTGAAAAGAGAAATTGGCCCTCTTCTATTGAAATTAAATATATATGCTGAAAATGTTTTTGAGGAAAAATAAACGAGTTCTACCAATAATTCAAGTAAAAGATGGGATTTTCTTAGCTTTAGGTTAAAATCTTGATGAGGTAAACACTTTTTTGCCTCAAAGTTTTGTGATTATTTGATTAACACACTGGTGTTGATTTTTTGCATTATCAGTGAGATGCCCCCAAGAAGAAGTGAAATTGAAAAAAATTGATTAATTGCTGCTTATAATTAAACACATAGAAATTAAAAAAGAATAGTATTGATATTTTATTTTATTTTATTTTAATGCAGGACTCCTCGGGGACAAGATTAATTGAAAGGAGAAAGAGAAGCAAGCCCTTAAGGCTGGATAATGTATTGCTTTCAATTTCACTTGCCAGTATAAACAAAGCAGATGCTGAAGTTGTCAAAGAAATTGAAACTTGGGTTTGCAGATTTGTTTAAGTGAAAATTTTCAGTAAGTCCGAGTAAATGATATTAAAATTTCTAGCTTTAGAGAAAGGCTGCTTTAAAGCAAACAAATAAACAATGTTCTCTATTGAACAATTATTTGAAATTGCAGGGTAATATTTTGGAAACAGTCAAAGTGGTTCAGAATCTTAAATTTTACTTTCAGACATATTTTATCTACAGATATTTTAGTATTTTGAAACCAATTCTGTATTATCATGTGTTTTTAGAGGACATAACATTCAAAATGCACTAGTGGTCTTCTAAGTGTATGCTAATGCAGCAAGAAGGGTGATACACATTCTCTTCCTGTTATAGAGTGTTTGGCCTAACCTTTGAAATCCTTGCATTTCTACTTAAGATTTAATAGGTAAGTACGGGGATCTTACCCAATCAAAGATTTTAAGAATCACTCCTATATTTAATGAATGAGTGCTCAATGGCAACATACAGTGTGCCAGGATATCATCAAGTTATCTAAAGAACAGAGCATCCATTCAAGATTTATTTAAAATTTAAATTAAAAAAATCTAGACAAAATATGAAACAAATACAGTGCTACAAAATGTAGGAAAAAAGAGCCCTGGGATATAACTTTGTGTTAAATATTTTTTTTATTTCAGGGAATTTATATTCCTCTGTCTTGTAGCTGTGATCTGTTCTATCCTTACCATTCAGAAGCAAGCAGGCAGGAGCTTTATTTTAGATTTTTTATGTCCCCATCTAGCCTTTTCTTTCTATTATTTTAAGTGCATGGCACAAGTTTATTTCTCCTTGTGGCTAGGGAAGTTACTAAATGCCTCCTCGGAAAGCTGGCTGTCCTCCGAGCCAATTGAGACGTTCTGTTCTGCCAGCTCCTAGGGTCAGGGAATCGCTCTGCTGGCAGGAGCACCTGGCATTTGTCATGGAGGACATTCCCCTATTGTGTTCAGGCCATGCCATGATTGCTTTAAATACTTCAGATTAATGTGTCCCAAAAAAGGGAGAAATAATCTCTGACAAGCAGTATAGTATTAAGTAGGTATAGATTTGTGAAGCTCTACCGAAGATTACTGAAGAGGTGGCTTTCCTTCTGTCATGATAGGGGTACAATGATTGCATATTTCTACATTCCTAATTGAATTTTATTTTGTAATGTGCCTTGGAGCATCATTGCTGACCAATTCAGCCCTGTTTCTAAGCTCACAGAAGTCAATCAATGGAAAGATTCCCACTGATTACAAGTGATTTTGAATCATTCTCTTAGTCTAACTTTTATTAAAACTCTCCTTAGTGGTAGTTTTAATGTGTCTAATATTATTAACTAGGCTTACAGAATAATAAAATTAATATATTTTGTTTTTGTCTGGTAATTGATCATAGTAGTCAGTATGCTTACTAGATAGTGCTTGTGAAATGACTCATTACTTCTCAGAAATCGAGAGTAATTCCTAAAGGTTAGGGCAGCGAAATACTTTCCACATTGTAAACATGAGAAAAACTGTAAAGAAGTGAACTATCAGATAGGCTAGAAAGTATCTTTGTAGGAATTTTCAAAACATAATCTGTCCGGGATATATGTTGTACTTCGTTTTTAGAAGTCACAACTTCGGTTAGATTTTGAAAAATTTTTGAAAAGTCATTAACTCACATTCACTAAAGAGATTTATTTTAAAAAAAAGAAAAAAAGTTTTTTCATCAAGAGAGAAAGTTGAATTGTTTTAATCCTTAAGTATCCAGCTGATCTCTAGTTATTTTGGTTTGGCCCATTCCATAATATCACCATTAATTTTTGTGAATTTCTCAACAGGTGTCCAACATACTTCACAGGTTTAAATACCTCTTTCAGTGCTGTGTCTTGGGCTCAAAGTCCTCTTGTCAGTAAGTTTTCTGTGAAGTGCAAAGGCACACATTGCCATGGGCACTATGCACACAGCTAGAGAAAATTTTAATTATGAATCTCTTAGCAATGAGGGTACATGAGGCATTATTGCTCCGCCATTACTCTCTCTGTCCCTTCATCATTTCTTTTGATTTGCACAAAAGATACAAGAATTCCCCAAACACCATTATATTCATTAGGGTCACTTTTATATTTTAATCTCTGTGGTGGGAAAGCTTGTGCTTATTTTTCTCTCAACATCAGTACATGGAGCCAGATTTTTAGTTTGTGTTAAGTACCATGGCTCCATTGGCTCCAGTGCTGTGTTATCAATTTGCACAAGCCGAGTATCCAGCTGAGTATGTGCAGTGCAGCTAGGAAATCCCATCAAAATTCATTCCAGCTTTCCTCTTCTGCTTTTCCTATTCTTTTCTCTCTGTATACGTTTTTATGCCTTAGATGCAAAAACATTCACTTAGTGTAGGTACTAGAGCCAAAATTTTATATAATGTCTTGCTATTAGTCATCAAAATAAGTCAGTGCCAGTAAGATGTTCAGGTTCTTGTAGAAGTTGGCCTCTTACATTTAGAACATCTGATTTTTTCCATCACTTGAGGCCTACTGCAGATGAAATCAGCAAGAGACCCTTCTTTGATTTCAATGACAGATAGGTAACAGTGCCATTTCTGCAGTTCCAAATTGTGAGTAGATGCTGGAAGTCTGTTTCATGAGTTCACATTTATGAGTCTTAACAGCATGGTTCTTCTCTTCCTGACAATTGATAAATGCTTGATATGTAGTAAGATATAGAGTGAATTGTGTCAATGCACAGTATGCCTTGAACCGGTTGTTTTCCTTACTTTTCTTTTGTTATTTTTTTAAACATGTACGGTGCTCTTTGAAGTCTGTTTTCTACCCGTATGACCTTTAGGTAGCAGCAGAGTTTTCATGAAATTCTCTTTATTTTAGTACTGACTGTTGGCAAAACAGCTACAAATCCTGGGTAAGCATGTATCATTGTTAACATGAGTTATTAAAAATGTTATCATTTGATAGTGGTAAAAAATTTGGTAGTTCCAAAAAACCCATACCCGCTCACACATATACACATGCACACGCACTTAATTCAAGTGTTTTCATAAGGTGAGTTTTGCTTATATTAACTGGAACACATTAATCACTATTTTTGGTCTCTTTGCTTTTGAAGAGTAAGTCAGAAAGACTCTAGTTTTGTTTATATTGGAGAATCATTTCAACCCATTTATGAGGAGAAGCATAAATATAATTTCCGCTTTTCTTAGGAAAAGCACCAGCATTCCTTATGAGGAGCAGGAAGGGCCAGCCAGAAAACGTGTCTATCATGCCTTCAGAGCCTCAGTGATGTTACCCTGTGCTGACTTTGGTGTTTCTTTATGCACACTTGCAAGGCAGTTGGCCAAGGGTAGTTACAGGTAGGCAGATAAAAAGGTAACTGAGAAACTGATGATTGTTTTGTTTTATATGAAGAAGTTAAAAAAATTCCAAAAGCAAGTAATTTATAAAATAGCTAGGCTGCAGTTATTCAAAAATAACAAAGGTTAAAATTAGATGTTAAGTGAAAATCCTGTTAGTCATAGAACTAACAAGGCTATCCTCATCATTGCAGGATTTTGAGAAGGAAAAGGGATGTTATTTTAGTTTGTTTTGCTTCCTTTGTCTTCACATATTGTAAGTCTCTGACCAGGACTGACCATTATATGCCTCTTTATTGGCAGCACACTAAAGCCAAGAGCTTGATTAGCTTTGGGTACTCCTGGATTATAAACCGGTGGTAAAATATTAATAAAAAAGGAAAAACTTATGAATGACTGGCTGTAAATTGAAATCTGAATTCAGATAGAATAAGTTGTTCATTTTGAAGCTACAGGGAGTCGACTGGTTAGGCAGAAATTTTGCTAGGAAGTGGTTTTGGATTTTGGTTTACTTCTATGGGAGTTGCAAGGAATTGGAACTGGGCATTCCTTGAAATGCAAATTTTTGCCAGGGTTTTTTTAGCATGGCCATGGAAACCAGGGAGGCTTAGGTACTCATTGGCATTTCCCTCCCTTTTTTGTGGAACTCTGCAATTAAGGACCCATCAGTCTGGAGTGGCTGATTGGAGAAACAGAGGGTTCTTTCTTAAGTGGAAATATGCTTTCTCTGACTCAGATCTACCCTCTGGATCTCATTCTGAGTTGTCTGGAGTGTCAAGTTTAGTTAATTGTGTATTCCTGTTGAGTAGGAAAACTGAAATAAACTGTTAATTTTGGTTTGTTGCTTCGTATTTTCAGAGGCTTGGATGGTTTTGTCTTGAACTCTAAGAAGGCCATTGTAAGAGTCAAATTGTTATCTTGAAAAATGAATTATTGTTGACTGGCAAGATTAGGTTCAGTATAAACAATTGGTCTGAAGAGAAGATCTGACTAATAGAAACCAACTTTACACGTTAAAACCCCTTGACGAATATTGTATGGATTTGATTGAGCTTTACCTCAGTTAAAAAAGATAATGAAGAGCTGCATGTTAAATTTTCTACAATGTCATGAATTATAATACTGAATCCAGTGTCATTAAATTGTATTTTTTTGTTTCTTGTCAGCTACAACAATTTCAGCAAAGCACAATCCGTGTGAAAGTATGAATAAAATTCAGGGAGTAGCATCAAGGACTTCTGAGCTCAGGAAACTGAGTTTGGCAGTGCTAATTTGTATTAAAGTTGTTGTTGCATGACAGCAGGAAAAAGATTTAATGCTTGCCACCTGAATCAAGCCATGGAACATTGGTTTCTATAACTGCCATGAATTTGAATCAAGGCCAATATCTCTAAATTTGAAATAAACTGATACTCTGTCTTGAAAGAAGATACAGGCCACTTATGTTGCAGAAGGTACTTAGAAAATGTATTTCAATTTTATTTTCAGCAGTATATATCTTTCAAATTTTTAGGCACTTTAGCACTGGCCTTTTTGGCTTTTTCTATATTCCAGCAAATATGTAGCCTTTCAGCCATTTATTTATCAATATCCAGTCTTGAACTAATACTGATTTGCACAAGACCACAGATGCTGGTTTTACTCTCACTATTACTATGCAGCTGCTTACCTCAATCTGAAAGTAATTTTTCTTTTGTATATAACTGCATTAATGGAGAAAATCAGATTTCAAGCCAAGTAGTCACACTACAAAGCTTTAAAGTCATCAGATACGAAGCTTGTACCATAAGCCTAAGTGTAGCAACACTGTCTTTATAATAGCAGGTAGTGTGGTGATACCTTTCTTCCTAAAGGATCCCTATCTGCTTTACAACAAGAAGTTCAAATTTGGAATTTCTTTGTTTCTCTTCAGCAAGCAGGCAAGAACCATGTGAAATTCTTTCCTGTGTCTGGACTGTCTTTGAATCTCTGTGTAAACACCACACATTTACTCACAGAGATTGTTTATTATTGTAACAAGAATAATTTGAATATTTAGCTGGTATCTGGGAGTAGTGAAACAAACCCCTTCATTCCTAAATGTAAATTAAATTTTGAACTTCCTACCAGGGCTGAGTGCACAAGATCATGTGGCGTTTTAGGACTGGGAGTGTGAGGACTAAGTAGCAACACTTGAGCCCAGCTGCTTTCTTTCCACACATGCCCTCTTACAAGTAGTTTCTGTTTTTCACTGAGTGCAGAAGATCCTGGTAATTGATTCATTACATGTGAATAACTTAATCCACCATTGTAGTCTAGCTATCCGGATTGAAATACAGCAGCTGTTTCATAGCATGTAAGAGCAATACACAAAAATCTTGTGATGGAAGGGGAAAAAGGTACTGTATGCATACGGAAGTGCTAGGGAAACTTGTAAAGGTAGAAGGCAGCTATTTGGCTAAAATTATTTGATGTCTTTGTTGTCATATAACATGCTTTCTGGGGTTGTCTTTCATGTCCCTGATGGAGCCCTGAGGATATACTCCATTTCAACCCTGTTTTTAACCTCTCTCTGTGCTCAAAGACACAGCCTTCTTGGTGAGGAGGATGAGATTCTCTTCAGAGCCGAACAGTGCTGCTCCTTAATCGGCTGAAGTGGTGCTTGCATGATAACAAGAGGTACTAGTCTCACCCCAGGTTGTGCCAGCTTGGGAAGCTATAGAGAGGCTTGAAATTTAACCCAGATCTGTGGCATGGTAATACAGAGCATTACCCTTAGGCAAGCAGGCCTAGCTACAGTCCATAGCTGAAATTTAAAGTAATTTTAAAAATGCATTCAATTTTAAATGCCCCAAGGTTCCTATCATTTGTGAAACTGCATTTCTTTCAAAATATTATGAATGACACTGAATTTTTGCTTTTGGTGGATATGCTATAAATATGAAGAATGATAAACTTTAGGGGTGACTACTAGTAGAAGAAAATAAAGAAGTACTTGCACTATCAAGTGTTAGTGCTATCATTTAAGGGGCTACATAGCAGGAAGATTGGGGGAACTGCTATTATTGAACTTGTGAAACAAAATTACATAGTAATTTATGCTTTTTTTTTATTTTAAGGGTGTGGGAGGTAAACTTCATTTTCAGCATTGTCTTTCCACTGATCATGGAAGCTGTTCTGCAGTATTTTTCATAGCTACGGCTTTGCACACTTGCGGTCTTTTGTGTATAGTTCTAGTTTATTCTACTGAGTGGCAACTTAAAATGTTATGTGGTATATCTTCCAAAAACATGGAAGTACAGGATATTACTGCTTAGCTGTCATGGTGCTGTGTAGTCTCTTCTAGCATCAAATGTCTGTATTACACATTAATTTAAATTTTGAGGGGAAATAGTAATTTTAAGACTAAAAGACTAAAACACAAAACTGTCAATGTTTTTTGTTTGGATTTTTTTTCCTCCGCAGCAACTCAAAAGCAATGGTTGAGAAGCATGCAGAAACACTGCCCTGTTTAGCCTTCATCTGTTCAGCAGTCCTGCTTGCAGCTGAGAATCTTACATTATTTTCACATTTAGAACCCTTGGTTTTGGACTGCTTCTCTGAAGTTTTTTAGCATGGTTTCCTTCAAAAGGAGTCCCACTTCTTTTTCCTTTTATGCTTTAATGCTCTTTTTAATAAGCACATGGCACAGTACTTGTGATTGACAACAGGCTAATGGTGTGCATTCAGTGCATGATGTTGTTGTTTTTTAAAGCAAAGACTTCTCTTAAAAAAAAAAATCTGTTATCATGAAGCAGCGGATTGTCTTTCCGGCAATATTTTCATTTATTTTGTAGAATTAAAGTGAAAAAGGAGTAAGTAAAAAGGCGCTTTTCTTGACTGCCACAAGCTCAACCTGGAATTTGAAAGTCCACCTGTATTCTTTCTGGTTCATGGATCACCAACAATGAGGATCTTGCATCTGGAACTTAGCTACCAATTCTGCTGATTCAAGAGCCAGAACAGAACCCAGTGTACTCTCCTGTAGCTATGCTGACTCTGTAAAAGAAAAAATTAAAAAATCCCATTTTTTCCCATTAAAGCAATAATGATTATTCCCAGCAATTTTAATAAGATGATGCCATGTTTAAAGATATTTTTAATATTTTTGCTATTGAATGGTGGTAACAATCACATCTCTTCCTGTCATTAGTGCATTGGAGGAGTGTATTAAAGTAATAGGTATTGTTCTCCTGGGGTGCATTGGGAAGAGTGTGGCCAGAGGGTCAAGGGTTGTGATCCTCCCCCTCTTCTTGGCCTTAGTGAGGGCACATCTGGAGCGCTGTGTCCAGTTCTAGGTGCCTCAGTACGAGAAAGACAAGGAACTACTGGAGAGTGTCCAATGGAGGCCACAGAGATGATTTGGGGTATGGAGCATCAATCTCGTGAGGAGAGACTGTGGGAGCTGAACCTCCAGTTTAGTCTGGAGAAGAGAAGACTGAGAGGGAATCTCATTAATGCGTATAAACATCTCAGAGGCAGGTGCCAAGAGGATGGTGCCAGACTCTCTTCAGTGGTGCCCAATGACCGGATGAGGAGCAATGGTCATGAACTAAAACACAAGAAGGTTTCCCTTTTCATTGAGCGCAGCAGAGCACTGGAAGAGGCTGCCCAGAGAGGTTGTGAAGTCTCCCTGACTGGAGACATTCAAAACCCACCTGGATGTGTTTCTGTGTAACCTGCTCTAGGTGACCCTGCCTTGGCAGGGAGATTGAACTAACTGATCTCCAGAGGTCCCTACCAACCCTAAAGATTCTTTGATTTAGCTTGATATAGTATTATAGATCTGTTCGGAGCAGGTTTCCCTTTTTTCCACAGGAAAAGACTGGGATCCCAGTTCCAAATCACACATGAAAAGCTGAGCTTCTCCCAAGTCGTACCTCTGGCAGAAGGTGTTCCAAAGATATTTCTTAAGAAAAGATAATAGAAACCAGGCTTCTCCTGTTTTAACATTTCAGTTTTTTGACAACTATATGGTGTTTGCCTACTTGAAACATGGTATGATTTTGGCAGAATATGTTGCAGCTGGTGTACTAATTGGTAAGTATTCAGGAAAATAGTAGACGTATTTATTCTGGGTGGTAAGGTAACATCCTTATGAACTGTGTATTATTTTATTTTACATATATATATATATATATATACACACACACACTCACATATCACCTGTATCTCAGTTCAGTAAGAACATCCAATAACATGCACAGCCTAAAGCGTCTCTATTTCTAAATTTACAGTACGCAGAAGTTTATATACATTGTGTGTTATTACTTGCGATTGCAACAGTTGGAATTTCTCATTTCAAACAGGCTATGTACATGTATCTCTTCATTTGTAGTAACTCTATACTGATAACGTGGCATTTTCCCTGGTGCAATGATGTCTTTGTTAAGGCTGTGTTTAGCATTCTAATCAGATATTAGGAAAAGTTCTTCATCCAGAAGGTGGTAGAACATTAGAACAGACTTCCGAGAGAAGTAGTCATAGCCCCAAGTCTAACAGAGTTAAAGAAGTGTTTAGGCACCACTCTCAGGCGCATGCTGTGATCCTTGGGATGGTCTAGGCCTAGGGATGCAAGGCCAGGAGATGACTTGGATGATCCTTGTGGGTTCCTTCCAACTCAGCATGTTCTATGATTCAGAGTACGTAACTATCTTTCAAGCAGATAGCAATTTTTAAAGTACTTGCAAAATGCTTTCTTTTCCAAATATACCTTGGTGGAATGCTCCAGTAGACTAGCATATGATGATATCAAAGTTTTCTTAATTATAATTTCATTATTTATATTTATATATTGTGATTTATGATCATCCAAACTTTGCTTCCCGTAAGAGAAGTTGTTGTTCCTGAACCATGCTGATGACATTTTCAAGCAATTTAACCTTATCATGTCTTCCCTTTATGCCTGAAACACAGCCTAGGAAGTAGAGAGTAACATCCAGCATATAGTACAGTTTCATACAGTAAGAATTCAGAGTATTTGCAGAAATAAAAGTTATTGCCAGTACGTGTATTTATCCTGTTGAGATGCTTTTTAAAGTTTCCTTTCTTCTGTAGTTGATTTTTCCCTTTCATGTGCTTAAGTGGGAGTGATGATACATAATAGACACATTAAAATACACAGCATACCAGGCTGAATGTGAAAATGCATGTCTTCGAGGTAGATAATATTTTGTTTTCTTAAGGTGCAGAAGTGAGCGAGGGGTGTATTTATGTGTTACACCTTGGCCAAATAGTGGACTTCTCTGTGATGTAACCTATTTAGTTGCAGAAACTTTTCTGTGTAGCTGCCCTGCGGTGCTGAAAGCAAATTATGAATGCTGTACTGTTGAAGAGCAGAAAGGTTTGCCTGGAAGAGAGCGGTATGCCTGGGCCCCCTGCTATTGAGAAGATGCCAGTCAGAAATGAAAACGTCTTTCATGAAACTATAGCGAACTTCCCTGTGATACAGTACAATAATGCAAGGAATTTTTAGTCAAAACCTATAAAAATAAGTATAATACCTTGAATGTGGCAAAGAAGTATTGGCTTATAAGGGACTATTTTAAGAGATCACTGCCAAAAATACGTGTGGTTCCAATACAGTTTTAGAAGTGACAGGATTGAGGAGTTTTAAGCCTTTCCCCCCAACTCACCCACCCCCACCCCCCTGCCTCCCCCCCACCTTTTGAGATCTCCAGTTTCTTTTGCCTTTTGGTTACAACTACAAAAGATGTCTTCTGAGAAAAATGCTTTCTGCATGACATCAGAATAAAGGAATGTTCCACACTATTCAGCATGCTTAAAAGTATTGGTTGACTGAAATAACATTACATTTAAAATTAATGCTAAACAGAAAGCCAATTAAGAGCAAAACAGAGCAAATAACGTTTCTGCAAACTTTTATCTTTAAGAAGCATTGATTTATTGGACTTTATATAAGTGTTTTCTTTAAAATGATAAAATTATGCCCTGTGTAACAGCACAGTAAAATAAAGAAAACTGCTGTTTTGTTGTGTGTTGAAATGCATGTAGCCACAGGTAAAGACTGAAAAATTTGGAATCAGAATATAAAAAGTACATAGAGATAAAAAAGTTAATACATTAATCTGAATGGGAGAAAGTAAGAAAAATATTTGCTCTGTGCAGAAAGCCTCAGGTTTTTCCATTGTCAGTTGTTAATTTTTGTTTTGTCTGACCTCAATTTATTTTTTCATGTGGTATTAATAACAAAAGCTAATTATTCTCACAACTTATGCATTTATGAAAGTGTTTATTTTTCTTGAGCAATAGCAAATACATTATTGCTTGGACAGCAGCCTTTACATTATTCTTTGGCATGGTGTAATTTTCATTGGCACTTGGGATAGTCAAAGAAAGAATTGGAAAATTGTTAAAAACAGCAAAAGCAAAAGGTGACGCTTAAGGAAGTATCTTCTAAACTAACAAAGTACACATAATAAACTGTAAAATAAAAGTAGTGAAATTTAGTGTGTTAAGTGTTTTGAATTAAGAATTGTACCAGTTATAAATGTGGGGATCTCACTCTTCAGAATCATGAAACTTCAAATTTAATTACTTCTTATACTGTTAGTGAATAATTATTCATTGCAGATCAATAGATTTCTTGTCAAAAAAAAAAAAGGAGGCTTAAGATTCATTTCAGCTCATAGGTGAGAAGGAAATCTTAAGTTCACATGATCAGATATAAATGCCTTCATATCAAACCATTGGTGCATTGCTGTGAAAACTTACATGGATTTGTAGGACAGAATAGAAGTCCAAACACTGGCCTTGAGAGTGTGTGATGGCAGGGATTTCACAAATGCAGATGTCAGTCATACCCTTCACTGAAGGCATGGAAGACTGGAAGCTGGGAGGGCTGCCAGTCCCCATCATCAGTGAGCCTTCTTTGCAGTGCAGCTGTACTTTGTGGGTACGGGCCATAAGCTGCACGTGTCATCTAGGTTTTAGTATTGATTATGACTTCCCTTAAATTTAGATTTCTTTCTAATAAATTAAACCGACATAAGAGTCTATGATCTAAGCAGAAAAATAAGAACACTTCTCTGAAGTGGCAGCATTAGCTCAAAGGAGAGCAAGCAAGGTTGTTTAAGCAGATAGGCTGTGGGGAGGCACTTGCATCCCCTCCTGGAAGTATGCTGCCTGCTGTGGACCTTTCTCACCCAGCACCCTTTGAGTAGGAGCCCAGGTTAGCTGAGGGAGAGATGAACCAAGATGTCCAACAATCTGAGTATCAGCAGAGCTGCAGCACTGAATGGAACCAGGGAATTACAGATTCTTCTCAGAAATGCAAGTTTCCATGTAAGTTTGCCCAGTTCGGTAGAGTAAACATTTGTGTGAATAGTGTGTGTTGTTTTATAAAGCTTGTGGAAGAAGGGAGAAGAAGAGAGAGAATTGCCTGATAAGGGTTGCTGTAATATTGCTAATTCTCATCCAATTATGACTTAATGTGACTCAATGTTTTACTTGAAATCCCCTAGCATCCTGTGCTTATGTTTTTTTCTTTCAGCCAGAAACTTTATTGAGACTCTGAAAACCTTATAGGCTCAAAACCAGGAAATCTTATACCTTGACATTTATTGTTATTATTACTATTTTATTATTCTTGGCATGCATCTCATGAGATTTTTATTGCTGCAGTTGTCAGCCCTTCTACACTGGGTACCTATTCAATGAATCCATGCAATGTCTCACACCAAACAAGACACCACCCATTTTCACATCTGGCAGCTTGAGAAGCATCACAATGCGTGAAAAGCAAAAAAAAAAGCAAACAGAGGAAGGGGGACATCATGTTTTCTGTGTGGACTGTCTGCAGCAAGTCACCTGTATAACAGAATATTTCGGATAGAAGAATTTTGCTGTGTCTTTTCTTTTTACCATTATCTGAATGAATAATGAAGTTGCATTTGATACATAGAGTTATTTGGAGAGATACCTAAAATACATCGAGGTAAAAAAAACCTGAAAAAATTATATTATTACCTTTAACTTTGCATATTGAAAATAAATACTAAGGTAGTGAGGACAGAACCATCAGACAGACAGCAGGTGGGCCAACCAGCAGGAGGGAAATGATACTTGGCTGCACCTGTTCTGCACACTTAAAAAAAATTTAAAAATCGGAAATTCCTGCATGAAACCTACTTTTATACTGTTATTTCATTACTGTATTTTTCTAGTTTGTCTTCACATTTTTAGGAGGGACATCTGGAGATTTCAAACCACTTTATGCTATGTAGGTTTCCATGTTTTCTTGTATTCTTATATATATATATAAAACTGTGCTACCTGAACTGTAGTGTGGTGCTATAAATGGTAATAAACCCCTTTTTTATTGTCCTGATGGAGATAGCCCACTACTATTATTCCCATTTTACAGGTGGACAAAGCAAAGTACAGGAAGAGGTCAGCATCAATTCATGGCTTAACTGTAAACATAATTTATGGGTTATAGCTCAATTGTGTGGAGGATGGAGCCAGTGCATAAAAATGGCTTTGGTTTCCTTTTGCTCTCTTGTATCTCTGCTGGTTCAGTAACCCTGTAGTTCACTGAAGAATTTGCTGTCTGGTCTAATTTTAGTCAGATTTGAAACAGCTGCAGGGGTCAGAAAGAACATCATATATCAGCGTGGCAAAGGAAGTGGCTAAGCCTGTGCCTATTTTTCTCACGCAACAAGCAGTAGAGAAGACAACAGCATACAAGCTCTAGGTTAGGTATGTGATGCAGTAGGATGAGCTCTTAACTGGTCAGAGCAAGATTACCCAATTACATCATTATCAGGGCCATTGTATATGGAGCACCTGTTGTAAAGCAGATGGATTCTACAAGAGGGTTTGGCTCTGAATTGCTGCCTCCCCGAGCTGACTATGAGCTGTTTGGGGGATGTTTCTAGAGACATGGTTGATCTAAAAAATGCTTGCGGGAGTAGGGTGCTTGGTGTTCCTGGCTTCCACTCTTCAGTCTGCTATGACTTCCAAGTAAGTGTAGGCAGGTGGAATTTTACCTCATTGCTTAAGACTGATGCTGCAAGCATTAGTAGGGTAGTATCATCAGTTTGACTATCTGAATTCACGAAAAATACAGTGGTGGTCTTTGTCTTATTATGCTGTGATTTCTTCCTCAGAAGTCCTCTGCTACCAAATATAGCACATGCACAAATTTTTAATTTGATATTAGAGTCAAAGTGTATGGAGTAAAGAGTGTTGAATAAATTAGGAGGGGTGAGAATTTGCTGTCTGTTTTGTTTTCTGGTGATTGTGATTATTGAGAAAACTGTATTTCTGCCTTCAGAAGTTGGATCATATCCAAAAATCCAATAACACCTATTGGAAAGATAAGCCTTTTTGATACTTGATAAAAATTATATTTAAGAGGAGGAATTTTTGGTTTTAAAGGCCCAGTTTTGCAAGTAAATACTCCAAGATGCAGTTTGTACTTACAGTGTGAGAAGTGCAATTACTAGCAAATGAAGGCTTCATAAAAGTAGGTGCTGTGACTAGTGACAAGAATAGTAGGATTATAGTAGGGTTAGATACAGTAGGAATTATTTTATTTCTACAGTGACTAATTAATATGTTTTTCATTGGCCACCAGTGATTGCGGATTTCATGACAATAAAACAAAATTTACCTTTTCTCAAAATCGTGTTTATCAAGGCTTGTACTTGATCATAGATCTTTATAAGTATTATGGGTGATATTTTTCTGGTTCATGTTTGCCTCATTCTGAAAGAGGTGAAGAATTGCAGAAAAACCGACCATGACTAAAGATGGTAAACAGCCTGTTGTCTGAAAACTATGATATTCTCAAACAGGAAAATCAACTGCCTCTTTTTAGGGCAGTACAGACACCTTCAGTTTAGCAATAAACTACAACTGGCTTGAAATGAGAATTATAGATAGCTCAATTTTGTAGATTAACTAGGTACTGTACCTCTCTAAATGAGAGCTCCCACAGTTTATCTTCCAAGTCTGCCAAGTACATTTTACATAGTTGTTCAATCAATGCATGCATTTTGGTGAGAGGCTTCATTCTGCCTGAAAAAGGTGGCTTATATCCACCTTAGGAAAATTCTTGAAATGGACTGCATAAATAACTTAAGTTTTTTTGAGGATGATCCTTTTAATCTCCCAAGTGTACTGTATGTTTAACTAAGATATCACTGTCATTCAGATTAGTTGATATGCCAATCCTAGTATTTGAAAGACAAGCTGAACATTGTGTCCATAGAAAGAAAGAATTAAATAAAATTTCTATGCAAATAACATTTTATACATGTTTCTGAGGAAAGTTTTATGTCAGGTTGCAAAGCTGTTATCAATACATTCATTCTTTTAGGCAGAATAAAGACAGTCCTTTAATGCTAAATTAGGACAAGTAATTACAAGATGTTTACAAGTTTATTTATCAGTAATTTATAACTGTACTACAGGTTTGCATCTTGAAAATACAGCAAGTTGAAGAGGGAAAAAAAAGGTGGGTTGTTTTATTATTTTTCCAAATTAAAAATAAATATGTAATTGAGTAGGTATAAAACTTTTGTTGCATTACATACAGTAGTGTAGTTACACAAGACAGACAGGTTACTGCAGATGGGGTTTGTTTGGCTCTTTTGTGCTTTGGCAAGAGGAAATTTCCCTTTAGTATAGCTTCTCTTTCACAAGCTGACAGTCGTTATGTTCAAGTGTGAAGAACGATGTAGCTGCCCTAAATTTAGCTATTCATTGCTTGTGAAGTTCTAATCACTGAGTCAGCTGAAGATGAACTCCTATTTCTTCACAGGTCAGGTGCAGTGCGGGTAACCAGAATGAAAGCTTCTGTAACCTGGTCTGCTTACTAAGACACCTTACTTGTGAGTTAGAAAAAGCAAGAAACACAGACTCCAAGCTGGCAGTGCAGTGTTTTGGGTTTTGGTTTGTTTTGGTGTTGGGGTTTTGGTGTGGCTTTGTTTGTCTGTTTGGATTTTTTTATTTGTTGTTTGAGGAGTTGTTGTTTTCTGAGATAGGCCTGATTCTAGCCTGTACGTATGCAATTTCGTTTATTGGCCCAGGTATAATAACTGCATCTGAAAATAAGATTGAGTCATATCTTGTTGCACCTAAATACCAATTTGTGTCCTGGTCCTTAAGTAATCTCTGTCTCAAAACTTGTCTTTAAGCTACATATACTTTACAGATATACTTTTTTTAAACACTTGACCTTATAGGATCTGTGTCCTGAATGGCCTCTGATACATATGTCTATATTTTCTCTTAGCTTTATTAAGTCTTTATAACTTAAGTGATCTTTATCCTCTTTTTGAAAATGTGTATTTCTGTTGGTATTATTTTATCTGTTAAAAAAACTCTGTTTACATACTGCAAAATAAACTTGATCTTTTTAACTTATTTAAAAAAAAAGTTATGGTGATGCTTTGGATTTCTTCGAAGCAGTGATTCCCATTTCTAAGATTTTAGATCTTCAGCTTCAACAAGTCACAAGGACAGTCGTATAGTGTCTGTAAGCCTGTAACTGTTAAGAATATCACACAAACTGCAGACCACCAATCCCTTCAGAACTGTGAAGCTGAGATGCTCGTTTAGGTGCTTCTGTCATTGGTATTGCAATGCATCAACTTTGTAAATTAATCTCATCGCTGGAAATCCTTGTGCAGCTTGGGTGCAAGGATTGATAATAATGCTTTTTGTATTTTATAACAAAGGCATCGGAGGAAAGATGGAGAAAGCAATTGCTTCTTTTTGGGTTGTCATCAAAACACATGATTCTATAGCTGAAAGAGAAGTCTGGTGTGCTATCTGTGCTACACACTGAGGACTAAATGCTTTCTATCTCACACAATAGTAATGACAAGTAATTGAGGAGCTCTGCAAGATACAGAGAGTTTTAATTTGTATTCTGAAGCCCAATGAAAAGACACATCGTATCTTCCTTTGGTTTGATTCTGTGACCACGCCTGGCTTTTTTTTTGCCAGGACCACAGGCTTTGTGCTTGCTGTAGGTCCGTACAGTTACCCTTCTGGAAAGGAGGCTCCGCATGCTTCTTATTTCTTCAGCCTGTCTTTCCTGCTCCTTTCTGCTCCATTTGTCTTCTGCCAATGCTGGCAAAAGCTGTTGTAGATACTGGGTTGAACTGGTTTGCTTCATGGTGTATATAGCATAGGTGTGTATAGCATATAATTTTTATACCCATAAGCTTCAGTTGGATGGGAGGGAAGTAATACCTTTATTCAGTTATACCATAAACATCACTATGACATGTTATAACATTGTAATCTAATAGTTACATGTGGGTCATATTTGCCTTCAACCAAAAAAAAAATATTAAGACATATGCTTTAACTCTAATCCAGTGAATAATTTCATTAATTCCAATGAACTGCTCACTTACTGAAAAGTGAAAGTGTTTAAGTGCTTTTCCAGACTGAAGTCTTTATCAGTAACCTACATATAATAAATGTGTATTGTTTAGATACATGGGATATTCATGTGGTGAATTTTTTCTTTATATTTGATAGGATTGAATAGTATTTTTGTGTCTGTCTGCTCTATGCATTTTTCACATGTTAATGACATTCATCATGTCTATCTGTGGCGTTTTTAATGTGCCCATCACCAGAGTATCTGCCTGTCTCCTCTGCAAAATAAATGTCTCTCAAGAAGAGATAGGAGCAGTAATGCATGTGTAATTATTATTTTTTTTAAAGTTATTACTGAAACATAGTAGCCTCCCTTCCCCCACTCCAATACTTATTTTTCCTAGTGACAAAATCTGCAAGCACTGAGCAACAAGTTTATCAATTTGAACAGGCCAACTGCACAACTAAATGTATGTGAAACTTAACAAATCCCTTGGGGAAGCTGACTGTAAGAATCTCCTAGTCTGTGTCGAGTTACTGAGGTGCGACATGGTGGATTGAACTTAATGCCTTAGGCAAGCACAGTCAAATAGAGAGAGTTTAAGATTTTGCTGTGTCCATGAAGGGATCTGCTCGTAGTTGTCTAAATTAAGCTTTCAGAAGAGAATATAATACTATCATGAGCTCTTTCCCTTGAATATTTTGGCAGGTTATTCTGGTTTAAAAGAAATCCAAGTAGGATTTCCTCTGTTTAAGCCTCATAGCAGTTGCAAAAAGTTTGAAAGGTTATTTGCCTTACCAGGAACAGCAAAATACTGGAGCAGAAATCTTTATTTCCAATGTGCTGTTTCTTTTAAAGGTATAGTGTCTTAGCCAAAAACAGGGATCCCCACCTGTGTGGGAATTGACTCCTACCACCTTGTATGTGCTGCTGATACAAAGACTGTGGGGACAGCACACGTGCCCTGGGTTTCTCACCTCTTCTTTTCTTGTGTGCATCTTTGTGAAGGGAAAATTGATCCTAGTGACCGATTTGGTTTTAGTGACCTTTATGACCCTGTAGCAGCTAGCCTGAAGAAGTGAGCAGCAGCAGCTTGTGAAATAGTCTGTAGACATGCTACAGAGTTTAAATGAGGTCTGCCAGTGACAGCAGTGCCTTCAGCTTACAGTGACAAAAAACTGTGTACTATATACATGCTAAGAGTTGGAGAGCCACCAGGAAGGAAGAGAAAAGCATGAGTACTCAAGTGCATGCACAAATCTGAAGCTGGAACTGCTGTTACAGCTGAGTAATTTGTTTCTCAAATGCTAATAACATTGCAGTAGGTTGTAGATCTTCTTGAAAAGGAGCAGGAGTGATGCAAGTTTTCTGTGTGACTGAGAACAATGCATGTATATTACCACAGGTCATTATTTTACAGGTAAGGAAAAGAGTTACTGGTCTATTACTTATGTGTGACTGAGAATGATGAGACTTTTATTTGCTTATGTATTTTAGCAGACAATAGCGTGTAGTAGGAGCCTATAAGTCATGAGGTTCTGAGAAGATCTCTGTTAAATTAGAGTGTGTACCAGTTGCAGTGAATCCTATACCTGCGGATTTTGAGGAGGTTTTAATGTCTGTTCTTCCTATTTGTGGATTTCAAGTTCATAGAATCATAGAATGGGTTAGGTTAGAAAGGACCTTAAAGATCAAATTTTGCCCATCCTGTTTTATGTTTGAACTGAAATATTGCTTGGTTCAGCTGTATGTGGACAAATAAAACCCACGATATATACAAAGTTTTTTAATATCTTGTTCAAGCTAATATGAATTACAGGCAAGATCAGCTCTTCCCAGCATTGTTGCCTGAGAACATAACACTTCAAATTATTATTTTTTTAATTTCCTTTGTTCTGCTTCTTATTCATTCTTATTCTTATTAGTTACAAAACTAATAAAAATTTTAGAATAAGGGGTCTGATTTTGAAAAAAGGCTAGAAGTGGTCTCTTTCCTTCCAGAGTGATACTCCTGGACAGGAGACAAACAGCATTGATGGACTTGATTTTAAATATTGAGCTTGGAATGGAACAACTTGATACGAGCAATGAGTGCTCTTCTTGATTTACATTAAAAGGAATCAATAACCCTTGAAGCACAGGAGTGTAATGTTGACTTTGTATAATATTACTAAAGTAATTTTGTGAAGCTGGCTTTGTGAAAATATGCAGGTGTATTAGGTAAGAAATTAGTAAGCAGCAAAGTTACTTTTTTCAGCAAGGTATGTTATTCCATGCACAAGCTTCTGGTGCTTCCAATGACAAATTGTGTATGCTTTTTTTGCATTAATTGAGTAATAAGTAATTTATACCTTATCTAATATGACAGAGGTTCTTGAATACCTTAGAAATTTGCTAAGAATTTATTCATTCTGAATGGGTATGGTGGTGAACAGTCAAACACTTTTGATTTTTCTGGCTGTCACTTTTTAATTTTTGTTACAGCTGACTTTCAACAATGTTTTTTTGATACGTGCAGTAAGAAGACAGGAAAGGAAGAATCACTGCAAAGTAAAGTTTTATTGCCCTATACAAGTATTATTACATCTTTCATACCTCAAAACAAAAGAGTTCAAGTTTCATTAGTATTGACAGACTTAAGAATTTGACATTAGGGCTGGACTGCATTTCTTTGGGGCCCAGTGTATGTGGTGTTTTGCCTTGAGCTCTCGTTATTTACTGCTGCAAGGACTATTGGCTGTCAGATAGTTCTGTAGTGTGAGTTACTGTATTTCAATAAAGCTGTGGCCTTGGCCTTTAATTGGGTTACCAGAAATCTTTGTTTTCTCTTTGTAGTCCAGAGTGGCATTTGCAATATAACAAACATTTAAAAGATTTACTTCATTATGGCATGTAAAAACGTTGCACCAACTTAGTGTTTCTTCCCTTAAAGAGCTATGCATCTTTAAATACTTGATTTCTAATATGAACAAGCACCCTGACTAGCCTTACACACCTTAACAGTATCCTAGTTTTAAAGACAGGATGTTCCATTTTACAAAAAAGGCTTGCTCTTTCTTTCCGTAATGAGTTTTGCATAAAGGAAACTAGCCAAAGTTATTGGAAAAGCAAACATCTCAGTAAATTGGGAAATATTAATGCTTTTGAGCTTTCAAGATATTAATATTTAGCTACAACTGAAATGCTAGGAAACATAAGCAAAATATATGTTTAATTTCTTTCTTATACTGAAAAATATTTTAAAAATTACTTAAATACAGCATAATAATATGTGGGGCTCTGCTGGAGCCTCTGACACAGGGAAGGGAGGTGCCAGATGCAGAACGTGCTGTAAGTTGAAACTAAATTAAAACACAGAGGTGGAGGGCCCTGGCAAGTGGTAGGGCATAGCTCTGCCCTCTGTCCACTTGTAAGCTGGCTTCCCACTGATGAAGATGATGCAAAAATCTGTTGCATCCTGGACTACTGGTACAACCACAGCTGTGGGAGGCATTTAGTTTGTTATTTGTAATATATCCTACCTGTCTTTGCTGTATTTCTCTGCCTGTCTTATTCATACTACGCTGTTAAAAGTGACTGGTCTTATAATTTGTTTAACATTTAGAGCAATAGTAAATGGAAACTTTTGCCCAACTTTTATTTTAGGCATTTCAAAAGTTTGCACAGTGATGTGCTCATTTAATCTAGTGTGCAACTGACATAGAATGCAATGTATTATTATGAACAAGCTAATTTATTTTCAGCTAATGGGCAATAAATAAAAAAATACTAATTCACAACAGATTTTCTCATAAACAATTATTTGTAAACATTTTCTCAAACATATTACCTATTCAAAAGTTTCAATTAAAATTTAAGTAAATTTAAATCTTAGTGATTTTGGGGTGCTATTTATGAGACTAGTTGGGATGTGAAAAATAAGCTCTTACAATTGGATTCATGATCCATTTTATTCTCTTATTGAATAGACACAACTTTGAAAATTGGGTCTTCCAAATGCTAGTGATTACAAACTCTGCAGTAGGCAAAGCAATTTCCTGTTCTTTACATAGTTCTGTCAGGAATTAAGTTTGCCAGAGCACTGGTAAAAAAAAAAAAGACAAACATTAAAACATCTGAATATCATAGAAGTGAAGATGATAAACCACAAAAGTGAACATTTTTCAATGTTTCTGCAAAAAGTTTCTGCAGCTTGAGACCAGAAATATAAGAAAATGAAATGACTGCAAGTTAAGAAGCACACTATGGATAAGGATAAGCTATTCTAAACACTTTGCCAAGTATGTTATCTTCCCAAGAACTTCTGCATTATTTGTTCCTCTTCTGTCCAAGTAAACATTTGTAAACTGCTTAATCCCTTCTCAACAAGGGCATATAACTTTCACTGATACTAATTGTACTTACTTATGTTTAGTGCCAAGGAAATAGGACCTTTCTTAGGGTCAAATTAACTTAATTTGCATAAAGTAATGTAATCGACCAGTACAAAAATCTACTACTGCAATCCGGGACCAAAGCGTTAGGGCTGTATGCAATGTATAGCCTTTCAGAGAATTATAAAAACACCTAAGATGGAAGACATCCATCAACTCCTGGCCTTGCACAGCACCATTCCCAAGAGTCACACCATGTGCCTGAGAGCATTGTCCAAACACATCTTGATCTCTGTCAGGCTGGTGCTGTGACCACTGCCCTGGGGAGCCTGTTCCAGTGCCCAACCACCTTCTGCATGAAGAACTGCTTCCTAATATCCAGCCTAAACCTCCCCTGACACAGCTTCATGCAAATTCCTCAGGTCCTGTCACTGATCACCACAAAGAAGAGATCAGTGCCTGCCCCTCCTCTTCCCCTCACAAGGAAGCTGTAACTGCAACAAGGTGTCCCCTCAGTCTCTTCTTCTCCAGGCTGAACAGACCAACTGACCTCAGCCACTCTTTGTACGGCTTCCCCTCTAGGCCCTTCGCCATCTTTGTAGTTTTCCTTTGGAGGCTTTCTAATACCTTTGTGCCTTTTTTATACTGTCACTATTTCTTATGTGACTTTCAAGTCACTTGTCTTAAAGGTCTCTCTCAACCTTGACAATTCTAGGATTCTATGCTTCCAGTTGTTTGGCCTTATTTGCCAGTCTCTAGAATTTCCATGGCTACCACTTGGCTGGTTTTCAGTTCTTTGATTAATTTTCCTGTTGCCTTTCTG
Source organism: Eulacestoma nigropectus (assembly GCA_013397775.1). NCBI lineage: Eukaryota > Metazoa > Chordata > Aves > Passeriformes > Eulacestoma > Eulacestoma nigropectus. The sequence continues at coordinate 46,089 of VZTE01004413.1, forward strand.
GCTGTCAGACAGTTTGACAGTTTGTGCAGCTTGCAGATGTAATGTATCCTATGATTAAAGATGGTAGAGTTCAAGAAAGTGCACTTCATTAAACTTGGAAAATTGGTAGGTAGCTTTCTGTAAGGAGCAAGTGCGTGGCAAAGTGATACGAAGGCAGTGGATAGTTCTTCAGTAAAACATTCAAAATGTCTGAATACTGGCTTTACTAGTGCAAAGAATTAAAGTTTAACACAAGTCTGGTTTAAGTAAACATGAGCTCTTTAGTGACTTAAAACTTGAGGGATGTTGTCAGAAGCTGAAACTGGGTCAAATTATTATGGGTGATCACAAAAGAATGGTATGGAAAAATAGAAATGAAATTTGGAAAGGCTTGGGCACAAAGAGGAATTCAGTTATAAGAGACAAAGCACTGAGAAAGAAAGAATGAGAAAAGGGCCTGCACGTTGCTCAGTGAGTAGATAAAAGACCAATAGATGCCTTGGCATTCTTAAAATAATGTTTTAACCTCTTGCTGCCTAATTTTCAATAGAACTATTAATGGACATGAGATTTCTTACTATTAACACCTATGTCAAAGTTTGAGAAACTCAGGTGTTTATATAAAAAATAAAGGAATGAAAAATACCTAGTGAAGTAGGGTTGCAGTATGGCAATTTTTTTTTGTTTAAACAACAAAGAATATTTATCCAACAGTAATTGAGAATTGACCAGGTAGTTTAGACAGCTGACATCTTCTGTGAAAACTCTTGGAGAACCGGTAAGATTCCTAGCATGCTGGCAAATCTAGATCTTAGCTCCCTTCAGCACACGAGTCAGATGCCTGTGTTAGGACTCTAGGCCGCAAATAGTGACGACAGATAACTCATGGCTCCTAGTGGAGGCAGGGGGCTCCTCTGGCAGTGTCTTTCCTTTTTGGAAATTCTCATTTAGACATTTAATTGGCTTTCTGAAGAAGATGTCTATGGATTCTATTTCTCAGCCATACTTCTCTTTAAACCTTGTTGACCTAAGCAATTACAGACCAGTCAGCAAACTTCAGTTGCTGGAAAAATACACGTTGCTCGTAAACATCTAGAAAAAGTCAACATGACTTCTTCAGCAAATGCAGTGTCAACAAACCTACCTACAGTAATAGAATAAACATGCCTTACAGGTAGTAGAGAAACAAAATGTGATGTAGATTTTAGCAAAATTCTAGCTTTGGGTAAATATCTTAGTTTTGACATTTTCTTCAGCTGTTCTATGATAAACATGACGAAGATGAAATTACTGTAAAGGAGGTTAGGATGATGATTGAGAAAGTCATAATCAGATGGAAAGCCTAGAGTTCTAACATAGGTACTAAACTGATATCCTAAACTAAGCAGTATGGGCATAGTTGCAATGCAGATAGTGTTCATTGTGTACCTTCAGGGCCTGGTAACAATTGTCTTCACTGATGCCTTGGATGAAGAAATAGGAAATTCTTGTTTGGTTTGTAATTATTAGCCTAGAGCTGCTTGCAGAGGCGAAGGTCTGTGTGCATTTTAAAGCACAGGGATAGAATTCAAAATTATAATTATAAGTTAATGATAAATGGAGGAAATAAAATATATACAATTCACTAAAGGAAAGAGCTAAAGGATGTTAAGATTTTAAATACTCGGTGAAAAGATGGTTTAGGAGAAAAAGTAACTTGGGGTCCTGGCAGTTGGTAACAAGCTGGCCTTGAAGCCAAGTGTGGCATGTTAATACAAAAATGAAGATTGGGATAATCATTTTGAGCTGTGAAACAGGAATTGTAAATAATTCCTTCTAAAAGTAAAAAGTGAAAGTATTTGAGGGGTTTTTTTTAGTCAAGGAAATCCTAATGATAGGGATATAACCATTATATAACCATATAACCAGGTATAAAAATCTTTAAATGTGACAGCCTGGAGCTAGGACAAGGAAATGGAAGAAAACCACAACATCTCTTTTTCTCAGTCTCATAAAAGTGTGTTCGAACACTGTGAAAGGTCAAACAAAATCACTTTTGGGTACAAGTAATAGCAACAGCTTCTTGAACTGCTTTAGACATGCTTCCCAGTCCATGTAATAAGTACCATCTCAAACTGGCTCATTTTATTGATTAAAAACATTCCTTTCATATAAAGAAAATATACTGGTGTGCATAGCTATGCTTTTCAACAGCTAATAAAGTGAGCATTAAGTTATCTACTGACATGTAACCTACCCATAAATGCTAATTCTGATCCTAATACTTCACAAGTATGCAATCTTCATATTAGCATTATATTGCTGATGGAGTAGTCACATTCTCTTTATATATGTACTGTGGCATCAGTGTGGCATATAAGTGTAAATTGGATGTATTTTAGAAGGGTGTGTTTTCCTACAAGTTTGGGCTTTTCACATGTGTGGTGGGGGGTTTTTTGGTGGCTTTTTTTTTGGGGGGGGGGGGTTTGTTTGTTTTGGCTTTGAGTTTGTTGTTTTGTTTTTTTCACAAAGCAGAAGTCTGTATGACTTCTCTTCAAATTATGGCACAACATGTCTTGGGATATGATGCTAGAGAATCCTTCTCTTTGTTTCCCTTATTTTCTACGATGAGGATAAAGTCTTAAAGGCTGCTCTTGCATCTGAGGGTTTGCTGCTCCTTTCTATTTTGTTATAATATACATGTCTTCTGGTATGCTCTTGTCTGGATATAATATTTGTCTTATGAAATGTTGTCCTCAGATTATTTAGAGTAGATACAAACAGAATGGTTTGTATTTGTGAGAAAGTGAATATTCATAAATATCTTTGGGAATGAATGAAAAAATATTTTCTGTTTGATATGGATTGGTTCTCTGGTTTACTACCGTGTGAGGCTTTGGAAAAGATTAAATAAAGCTCAAAACTAATGAATCACAGAATTCAAACGACCAGTTGGATCATCCAATCTTTCTGCTTATATACAGTGAATCTCCAAGGTGTGTTTTCTAGTCTGCTTTGTTCTGTTGTAATAGTCAAAAGATAGTGGGTTTCCGCCACCTACCAGTCAGGCTGTTCTATGGCTTAATACACTCAGCTTTTAGGAAGATTTTCTAGTGATGCATGCGTTCACCCTAGTGTTTCTCATTGTTCTTTCTTGTTTCCAGTTAAAGGGATACGAGTTTTCCACACGCGAATAATCATCTTATGTCATCCTTTGCAACTATAGCATAATGTTTCTATATATCAATGGAGAATCCATGTATATTTGCCTAAACTTTAGTTCTTTGTATGCCTGCATATGCCAAAGCTAGATGGAAGTCATAGATAGCAAATGTAGCAAGTTTCTAAAAATGTGAGTAGATATCTTTGCAAGTTCCGTTTTAAACCACTGAGGTTTAAAGCTGTTGGTGTAGAAAGTAAAATCCATTCCTGTTTAAATAAGAAAGATGTGGTTTTTTAAATAAGTGAAATGTTCAATAATCAATATTAAAAACCAGCTTTTATGTTTGCCAAGCCACCCGAGTATTATAGGCAGTAAGAGATCTTTTTAATGACAGCTGAGCAATAGTGATCTAATGAAAGCTGCAGCAGCACTGTCTAGAAAGATGGGTCACTGCATTCAATCTATATTTGTTCAGTGGTCGGGAAACTGATACCTCTGGAAGTTATTTGAATGTGTTAAATGGAAGGGGTAAAAGAATTTGAGCTGTAAGCTTAAGGGAGGTTTTAAGAATAAAACCGTTTTATAATTCTGTTGAATGCTTATGAAGCAAACCCCTTAGACCTCATGCCTCTAGATTCTAGTCTCACACTTGGATGCCACCTCCAACTCCCTCTGCAGAGGCTGAAAAACATAGGCAGGGATTCAGAGAATGATATATGTCTTCATGGAAGATTAGGGCCTGATCTGTTTTATCCATCATTCTGAAGTAGTACTACCAATAGCTATCATCGGAATTTGCCCTATTTCCAAAATTTTCATGATCCCTTTACTATAGCAGTGCCTTCTGCACTGGCTAGATCGCCAAATGGTCTACAGAAATCTAGAAACGAAACTTTTTGAACTTTTGGTAGAAAAAACAATATTTGGACAATTTTCCGTACAGCAGATTTCAATATTGTCCTTTTATATCTTTAATTACATAGAGTACACACTGATACAGGCAGTGTGGCTCAGCAGAGGCAGTGAGAGCAGAACCATTGCCTTGGGTAACTGGTGGATTTTACTCACTTTAGGCTGGATCCTGGCTGTTGCTTCAGCTGTAGTTTCCTGACACTAATCTTGCAATAGTGTAAAAGAAGGGCTGTAGTTGTATTTATTTGAATGTGAAAGAATGAAGTGAAGCATGCCATCAGTTGCAATTGGTAGTGATAGTCCTAGGGTATGGGAGATAGTCTGACACAGTCACTTCTGTATGTGTAGTGCTGACACCCTACAAGATGTAGCACATTCACTGGCCTCTCTGTTCAGCAGCAGTAGGGAAGGAAAGATCCCTGTGCACCTGTGCCTCTTGTATGTGCCTTCCAAACACTGAACATGGACTTTTGCTTCCTCTGTGAGATGATTTATTATATAATTAGCAGCTCCATATAGACAAAAAAACCATTTTGGTTTCAGATGCATTCAAGCAAAAGGGAAGGAAAAACCCCAAAAGCAAGTAAGTTTCTACAGTTTGCATTTTTACAGAAACATAAAGGAATTATTTTGTCTTCTACAGACAAATGAGAGAAAAACGGTAAAAATATTAAAAGTGTGAGAGATGCTGTTTTTACTGGTAGACAGGTGAAATGGATTGTCTTACTAGTAAAGTGCAGAAATGCGGTAGCAAGTGAAGAGTTGTGATGTGGTCAAAATTTTTCTTTTTGTGTTTAAATACTGTTAATGTGAGGGAGTTGAACTGGTTGTGCATGTGTGTATATAAAAAAGGCAACTGGTGGAAAAGATACTAGGAAAATGGGGAAGAGAATATTTGCAGCTATAGAATAAAAATAATTCTTTCTGTCCTTGTGGCATTGTAAACATATAAAAGTAATTGTAAGAAACAATTAATTTGAGGTTTCTGCAATAGTAACTTCAAATTCTGTGTAATATGCATATTACACATATATATACACACATATAACTATAACAAAAATATGCCCAGATAATTTCTTTTACTGTGTACTTTAACAAACACAGCCAAAATACACCAAATTTCATGTGATTATTTGAAATGTGATAAAAGCTAGTCCATTAAACTCCTCATTATTATTTGTTCTGTTAAGAGAATAAACCTGTTGAACTGGAAGAAAGCAAATTTGTTCTTATTTATTTATGTGACGGAGGTGTTTGAAATTAGTAACCAATGGCCTTTTAAAGGAATGCATTTACGTATGAAAAATGATGTGTCTGTCTTCTTATATGCCATGTCAACTTTATGGATTAAATTGATTTCTTAGAATATCCACAAGCTATATTTAGAAGAAAGTAGGGATTTCCCCCTTATTCCGGAAAATGCTAAATACTGCGCTGCTACTTGGGGATGTACCATGGTAGCTCATGAAATTAAGCTCATAATACTAGAATCAGCCTTTACATTATTTTCTTTTTAACTATAAAGTATTTCCTTTACCCTCTCTTGAAAAATAATTTTATGGGTTTTTTTGTAAATGGCAAGTACAGTGTTGCTGCTTTTTCTCATGTCCTCCAATGTGAACAGTGGCATTTTACAGACTTTTTTTTACTGCCATTTAAAATGATTACCTGGAATACATGACTGTAGATAAATGGGTCTTATTTTACTTAATTTATTTTGCAATAAATCAAGTATGTAAGGGAAATATGAGTGTGTAGGTTGTCCTGACTATATCTGTGAAACCCCACTAATGGCATTGGGGTGCTATCAGTGGGATTGCAGAGGTGCAATCTGAGTATACTTCAGAAGTTGAATAGATGAAGCCAATAATGTCCCAGTGGTCCTTTGAATTTGGCCCCATGAAATTAATTTCCACCTCAGCTTGTACACAGAATAAATTAATTCATACAGATTCAGTAAAGCTCTTCTACAATCTGTGTAATTGCTTGTTTATACCAGCACCCGGTAGGTCTCTTTATCGCTGAACTTTTGTGCTCTGCAATATTAGCCTGTCTAAGGCTGTAAAATTAAAAGTTACTTAAGGATTTTATTGAGCTGAAGGGATTGTGTTTTTCAGCTGTAGAGGGTTTGTTTACTTAGCAGTGATTCAACCCCACCCAGTTGTAAGGCCAGCCCAAGCTGTTATCACACAATGGGACTTGGTGTTTGACCTAACTGCACGTCTCACTCAACAGGCAATCAGCATTTTAATTAGTGATTAAAGGAAAGTCATTGTACTCTAGCTGCTTTATCACAATAGCCTAATAATTTTGTGTTGAATAAATAGATAATGCAAAAGGGAAACCTCCCCTCATAATGTTGTTGTCATTAAGGGCTCTTTTACTCATTTGTGTATGTATTAAAACACACATGACATGAATAGAGGTAATTATAATTACTGCAGGTTTTTTGGCAGATTAGCTGATATTTTTTTCATTGTAAACCTTTTCCTTTATAATGCCACTCCAAAATGAATGCAGTACTTAAAAGTTCAGATAAAGGTAAGTAGTGGTGGCTCTGGTTCACCAAGCTGTGTGGCTGTGAATGATTGATTTCCTGTGTGCATCACTGGAATTAGGTGACTTGCATCATGACTGTGATGTACTGTGTAATTGATGCAAGCCCTTTCATAGCATTCTGAGATTGAAATCAATATTTATTTGGAGTGCAACAAATGTAATAAGCTGCATTTCTTGTGCAAGCATTGGTCTAACTCCATTTCTAGTTCAGTTTTATAGAAGATTGTTCAGAAGCAACTAATACATGTTTTGGTGTGGTTAAAGAATTAGTTAAGAGGATACAAACAAGACATGGAAAGCAGTTTGATCACAATATGGTCTGAAGCTATGAGTGCACAGTAAACGTATTCTTTTTATTACGAATGGACTGACAGTTTATTCTTAATTTTACTTATTCACTACTACAAATGTTCTTCATCTTCATATCATAGATGGCAACTGTGGATAGCTGAGATTCACTATGCTTTTATCTATACTAACAGTGAATGTTAGATCCCAAAACATGTAATATTTTGGAGAAAAATAAAAAATCTCCCCTTTTTTGTAAAAAAATAGAGACATTTTTCTCTAAGTAAATAGGTTATTGCAAAATTATAATGCTGTAAATAAAAAACTTTATTTACAGCAAGGATACATCTTTAATGACTGGGATGACTTGGCATGAAGGTTTTCCTTCTCTAATTTTGAAAAATTTTTTTCTTTTGTGCTGACAAGTACTGTAACTTGTAATGAGCTCAACCATTTCTAAGTTGGAAATTAGAGGGCATGGTAAATAAAGGGACACTGTCAAATTACTTTGGGTAGTTTGCAAGGGATTTATACACCCAGTTTTGATTACATAGTTTTGAATGTAACACCTATTGTCATCTATGCTTGCTTTGCTAAGCTGTTAAATTCAGGTGTTGAGGTTCAGAGAACTGTGAGGGCAGGGACTTTCTGCAGTCCCATTGCTTTGTGATGTGCTTTTGAAGTGTTAACAGTTCTTGTTCTAAAGCGTCAACACACACTTCATGCTCTCTTGATACTCCTAGTACTCGTTGCTGCTGATAACTTTGGCATGTTGAAACAACAAGCTCGCCCACACCTGAGTCAATAAAAGGAGCTCTGAAATAGATACAGTGGTAATTTACTACTAGATTCTTTTATAAGTGATGTTAAACCATTTTGCATGTTATATGCATGAAGGTATCCAAAGTGTTATGTGAAACATGCAGAGGACAGCCTTCATGAACATGTGTGCATGTTTCGTTTGTCTGACCTCCCTTACCCCCCCTGCCCCACACACACCTCCCACCTCACTTCACCGATGAAGTTCACAGAGACATTTTGACTTTTTTTGGTGTTGAAGTAGGAATTAACTGCTACTGNGATTGGTAGTGAAGTTGAAGCATGAACTACTAACACATATGTTGCTTTGTAGACTTTCTGAAGTACCCATGCAAATACCTTAAATGGTCAGAGCAGAGGGAAAATTAAATATTTGATGTAAAGACTGGGTGGACAGCTTGAGGAATATGAACAGTGATGGAGACAGATGAGGCACAAAAGTCCAGTTAGACTGGAGATAGAAAAGGGGATTGTTAACTCTGCCTATATAGATTTAAAAATGTTGGCTCATACTTACACTTTATTTCAGTAACTGGAAGTTTTTCAAGATTTCAGTACAGAGAATACCTGGACTGACTTCCTATTTTGTTCCTATTTTGTTTGCATGGTGACATGCAACTTTTATTTCTGTATATATAAAAAAAAGGGCTGAGTTGTACTTTATTTTTCAGGGGAAAAAAAAGTTCAACAAATCTGAGATCTTTATAACTTTTTTTTTGTTGTTGTTGTTGTTATGGGGTTTTTTAACCTAAATAACATTAGTCATAGAATAGAGTCATAGAGTGTTAAGGGTTGGAATGGACATTAAAGATCATCTAGTCCCAACTTCCCCTGCCATGCGCAGGGACACCTTTCACTAGACCAGGTTGCTCAAGGCCTTATCCAGCCTGGCTTTGAACACTGCCAGGGTTGAGGCATCTACAACCTCTCTGGAGAACCTGTTCCAGTATCTCACCACCCTTACAGTAAAGACTTTCTTCCTAATATCTAAACTAAATTTCTCCTCCTTTTCTCTTGAAGCCACTACTCCTTCTCCTATCACTGTTCCTGATGCAGAGACCCTCTCGGTTTCCCTGTAGGCCCCCTTCAGACACTGGAAGGTTGCTGTGAGGTCTCCATGCAACCTTCTTTTCTCCAGGTTGAACAGCCCCAACTTTCTCAGCCTGTCTCCATGGGTCAGGTGTTCCAGTCCTCTTATCAACTTCATGGCCCTCCCCTGGACTTGCTTCATCAGTACCCTGTCCCTAAGGGCGGTGGCACCAGAGCTGGATGCAGCACTGCAGGTGGGGTCTCACCAGAGCAGAGGGGCAGAATCCCCTCCCTCGCCCTGCTGCCCACACTGCTTTGGACTTCAAGCCAGTCAATTTTTTACTTGCTATCCAACTTTTTTTTGTTTCTCTTGTATACTATAGAAAACATCCCAAGAAAAAAAAGAAGCCAAGTTTCCTGTGAATGACTTCTATAAACATGAAGTACAGTTGTATGTCAGACTTTTACATGGTTGTGGTTGGTAAAACAGTGATGGGTGGAGACTCTTTCCTGTGTAGTAACAGGGGTGAGTTACAGTAGTCACTACTACTTCCATAAAAGCTTAATTTTAAAATACATTGTTCCAAACAGTACTAAAACTGTGTGGTGCTACTGTGATTCCTGTTATCAATTTGTGATAGCAGTTGAGTGCTCCAGCAGCTGTGCTGTGTCTGTCTTCGAAGTCTTGCTTTAGCTGAAGCAATGCCCTGTGAGTTGATTGAATCAGGAGGAAAATAACTAAGGGAAGAGCACTGCAGGGAAAGGTGGGTCTTTATTCCAAACTGGGGGGACAGCACTGCCCTGGAAGTAGATAATATTGAGGAGATTGATGCTATGTGATTATGAGTGAGAGACAAGGATGTTGAGGAAGGAAATGGAGGCAGAGTCTTTGTGCTGCTCATCTCCATGATGAAGACACCAGGCACAGATCCTGTAAAGCTGACAAGTAGGTCAGCATTCCAGAAAAATCAGATTGTAAACTAGAAAGTCAAAGGGTGAAAGATCCCTGGTAGGATGCTCGATCCCCTTACTCTACACTGACTTTTTTTCCCCAGCCTGTTAAATTATCATATACCAAATATATCATACGCTTTTTGGTTAGTAGTTGGTATTCATATTGCTTAAAAGCTAGGAAATACCTCTGTGCTGCAGAAAGCAGCTGTACATCTGGAAGAGGTTTTAGTGTTGGTGTATTTACTTGCAGTCCAAGGCTCAGCTATCTCCCTCATGAACAGTGTGACAAGATCATTTTATTAAAGAAAAAAATAAAATTGGCATGAAGCTTGACATGATATTTATAATGACCCTTAGCCAAACTGTTGCAGAATTCCATATATTTCTCTGCTCTGTTCTTTTGGCTTGAGGTTTTGATGTAATAAGAAACTTCTCCTGCAACACTATGTAAATAAAGCAAAGTCCTCTCTACTGTCATTATTAATACTATGCTAGTTATATTATGTAATGTAAAGTGTGCATAATCAATACCTGTAAGAGCAAGATGGGTGTTACAGCACGAAGCTTTCCTAACAATGGAATTGCTAAGCCAGCTGTTTAGATAGGTTTTCCAGTTACTGTTTTTTACGCTTAGTATTGTAATCACTTCTGGCAGATGGTAATAAATATGTGAGACTCATACTCTTTATAATATCTCTAAAATTAGTTTAATAGTAACTTCATACTTGTATCGAATACTATTATGACAGTTTTTTGGCATCATGAGTCAAATATCACCCTTCATTCCTGTCTTCTGGAATGTGAATGTGTTTTTGTGGAGGGAAGGTTAATTTTTTTTTTTTTAAAGTCTCTCTCATGGCACTTGGGTGTCTCTTAAATGATGACCTCCTTCCTCTGCAAACATCACAAAAGAGCAGGGTTGTAGACTCCTGTTGTCCCTCCTTCCTATTCTGGTCTTTAGTAGTGTTCCTCCTGTTGTGTATTCCTGCTGAGATTAAACATTGTGGCAGCATGCCAGTCTATTTTGGGGAACGTGCCAGTTTGGGAGTGGGATGTTCATTGTGATGTGTTCCATGCCTTCCTTCCTAAGTAGTAAATGGATAAATGCTAACTAGTTGACTTAGCCAGTTCATGCCGAGTTTCAGCTCTTCTGTTATTTAGTTGGACCATCCGGGTTGATAAGAGGCTTTGCTTGATGTGATGCAAGAGAATCAGTTTTCTTCAGCCTCTTAGTCAGTTTTTGATTTCCTCCTTCTAGTGTACGATCACATTGACAGAAAACCTATGATAATTTTGATACTATAAGAATTTTATTAAAAACAGAATAAGATCTTTAGAACATTTAAACTATGGAAATATCGTGCTGATTAGGTTTTTAATAGGCAGTATTATTGATGTCAAGTTACAAGACAATGTATATTTCCTGGCACAGGATTTTGTAACAATCTGTACATATTAGCTGTTCCGAATCCTTTTGCAAACATGCAGATTCCCAGTAGTCCTTTCCCACTGTAGTTATTAATGCAGCTGCTACTTGTCACTAGTGCTATTATCCAGAATTATCAACAGTTAATCAACATGTTATCCTCCTAAGCTAAATTTTAAAATGCATTTTATTAGTAAAAACAGACCTATAAATGGTGTAAAATTTATAAGTTGGTTATAGATCTATTAAGAACATGTAATACGTTAAAATGCTGGGTTTTTCTAAACTAACATAAATGTTCTAGGAACTTGTCATAAAAATGTTATTCACTAGCTTTAGGTTATTACTGTTCTCAAAAAAAGTTAGTGGACCTACTTGGAAATTAGGATCCTCTCTACTTAAATGTGTAAGCCACAAATGAAAATACAGCCATATTCCTGTGGAGCTGACATAATGCTAGTTAGTACTTCATGTCAGATCTCCTCTTCCTTGTCCTAAGACATAGACACAAATTAGTTTTAAAACTAAATGTTTACAATATACAAAACAAATGTGGTTGAATATAAGCGTACGTTTGAACAAGACCCTGTATTAATATTTTTATTTTAATGAGTTTGAAATTATTTACTTAGATTCTGTCTACTTTGTTGGGGTTGAGCCAAAGCCCAAGGTGGAGGGATTCCTTTTATTAAATTGTTAGTATGTCAGCACTGTGGCTTCTCTGAAAACATGTTTGTTGTCCCTTAAATCCAAGAATCACTGTCAATGTTCCTTCATATGCAATCTGCATTTTTGTCATGCTGCCAAAACCAGTAAGGGTCTTACGATATGTATTCCACACAAACTCCTTCAACATTTTCACATCTGAATTGTCACTCTTTGATAAAATATATTGTACCTGTGCTTGCAGAACCCTCTCTAATCCTCTAGTTTCTCATTTTACATAAAGAGGTTTCTTGTAATGAACACCCTGGCTAGAATAGCACTTTCAAAATTTCTTAATTATTATTATATTGTAAAGTGTCAAATGGCATTATTTATGGCAGGCAGTAATGCAACTTTCTAATTAGGTTTTATAACTTTATAAACATAGAGTTCAATTACCTAAGAATTAGAACTGAAAGAGCATACTCCTTTTTTACTCAATTATTTTGGTGTAAAACTGCATGTTGACTGTCTTCCTAGTATAGTTTTAGTGGGGTTTTTTTGGCTGTTGGTTTTTGGGGTTTGGTTTTTTTTTGGTTGTTTGATATTTCAGCTTCAGATTAGAGATACAGAAGAAGCTCTTCAAAGAACTTCTAATTCATGGTGTGTTTCTAAATACAAGTGCACAGTTTCATTTTATAAGCCGGTGTGGATGTTTGTGGAATAGATGGTGGGTCTACTTCTTTGAGCTAATTTCATGCATACATGTTTTGATGCAGCAATATTTCATTCAGGTGGTTGGTGTTCTGTGTTTCACTGATCAAAACAGACTGACCACATCAAATTAGCACAGAGTTAAGGAGAAAACAGTGCAGTAAGGAGAAATTGAAAAGACATCTATACGTTGAGTAGTCAGTGTGTGTGCATGTGGGCATTGCATGCTTGTCTGACTAGACATCATTCATATAGGACATGTAATTTCTTACAACTCCTTTTTGATGTTTTTTAATGTGCTGTATTACAAATACAGCACTGCTCAGGCTCTCTGAAAGCTGTGCCAAATTTGTGCCAACTGTGTCTTCTCTTCAAGTGGTCTTAACTGTCTCTGAGTTACATAGCCTTTCAAGTGTGCATGATAAATGAAAGTCTGAAATAATGTTTGTACTGCAACTTAAAAATATGCATACGGTAAAGCTATTCAAAGGTAAGGAGTTGAACCTGCCCATTGGTTTTCCGTCATTCAACCAAAGACACAAAGATGATTGAATTCAGTCTTAAATTTTATAGAACTAAATTTTATAGTGAGCACAATCACACTCTGTGGTGATTGTTTTCAGTGCTGTTTTATTAAGTTATGTAATGGAAAGAGTTCAAACTGCAGAGATTGTTGAAATGGTAGATTTAGAGACTATGTTAGAATGCTTGTCAGTAACAAGTATATGGGTTTTCAAAGCGCAGAGATTTTTACCTAGATATTGCTGCAGCTCATGATTTTTATTTAAATAGTTTTGAGGTTTTAGACTTAATACCCTGCTTTTAAAAAATGTTTTAAAATCTTGTTTTATTCCCCAAAGATTTGTTTTCTGCTGTTGCGATTAGATGATGACAGCTAGCTGGCTTTTAAAATTGATCAGGAAGTATTTTGGCAGTCATTCAGTGTTGTAATAGCACTTTAATGGATATGAGCTATTCACCCAGATCAGACTCAATGTCAAAACAGGCGAAAATACAGCTGTCACTCTGGACAAGAAGTTGCATATATGCAAGCAGCTGCTAATAATACTGGAAGGGAAGCCTTATAATAATGCTTTAAAGGTGCATGTGTATATATGCATACATACTGCTTCTACATGTGTAGAGATCTCATAATAAATATGCCAGAGACCTTAGTTTCTGGCCATGGGTGTGCTTAGAAAAAAAGAGAAAAATGAAATATGTACTCTGACCTTTGAGGAAGTTGCGATAAGTTCATTGTGTGCTGGTAGGCTCTCAGGTTTTTTTGAAGTAAGAACCTCTGAATGACATGTTGCTAGGAATGTGGTGTAAATTTTCTGTTTTAACAAAATGATGACAGTCATGGGTCCTTATTTATTGTTTGTGTGTTTTGATGTTGATTTCAGTGGGACTTCGACCATGCATGGAGAACAAGAATAATGCTATAGAAATGCAGTAGCTTTTTAAAGGCAATTTTCTGTTAGAAATTTAATGTCAGTACCTTAATGCTCATATGTATGTTAGCATCTCCCTTGTTATCGGTACTTTTCTCTCCTTTGTGTGTGTCCTAAGGTTTGAACTGGTTGCATATGTAGTTTATTTTAAAATCCTTTGATGTTAGGGAGGTAATTGAATAATCTTCGTGTGGACAAAAGCATTCATGTTTTCCTATTGAGAAAAGCATATAGAGCTGTATAGAGAGTTGATGTTTGATGTAAATGGAAACCGATTTCTAGGCATGATATGTATTCTATTTGTAATTTTATGGCGGAGATAAGTAAATGTAGAGTACAGAGATGCTTTGTTGTTTGACTAAATAATACTCAAGAACGTTAAGAAACAGCAAGATTGAGAGTGTGTTCTACCCCCTTTTAAAATACAGTAGCACATATGTTGTCTAATATTATAGACTATTGCAGAAGCTAATTGGATAACATGCAGCTAATGATGGTGGTTTTCCTTGGTTTTTCTACTTTTGCTTGTCTTAGTGCATCTGGTGGCTTAATTTCATCTTTTAAAGTGATTTTTTTCCCATAGAGTTTTAACTTGATGAATTTCCCAATGTTAGAAATATGAGAGAATTGGGATATGCAAATTTACAAAAAATGCAGGACGTCCTCAGAGTATATTAAATTTGTTCACATAGCTCCCTAAGCTAAAGGGACAAATTCAGATGTTACAGGAAAGTATTTTGAGGCCATAAAATATTAAATCACTTATATTGTGCTTGTATATCAATGTAGAGTTTCTGTAATGAAGTTTGAGAGTTAAAAATAATAATATATATGGACACAATTCTGTTGCTGAACTTTTTCAGAAACACTGCACCTACAAGCACAAAACCATTCCACAAGTGTGGGGAAGATAAAATGGGTCAAAAACTTGAGGATTAACTCTCCTTTTGTATGGCTTAGAGGCATAGGAAGGACTCTGAACATGCCAGTAAAGCAATCCATGATAAAATAAGAAGACTCTGCCTTGGCTGAGATATCCAAGACAGGGCTCTCCTTGGGGATAGCAAGTAGACGAATGTATGTCAACTTGGATTGTTAAAGCACTGAGAGAAGAAGGAGTAGGATAGTCCATATGCAGTTCGTGTTGGGTAAAACGCTTTTGGTTTTTATGTCATTTCATATCTACAGTGAAAATCAAGCATTAGGTAGTGCTACATGTTGTACACATATTAGGAGTATGTACTTAATAGAATCATTTATGTTCCTCTTTAGGCATGTAGGTCTGTATTAGACTTGAAATTCTGCCCATATAAATGGAATGAGGTCATGTTCTGTGTAAGCAAATCCGTATCATGTATTGCTTGATATATAACTGAAAGCTGGACATCTCTTGCATCATTTTGTAACCTTCTCCAGGAAAAAGGAGTTATTTGCAAGCTCATGTATTCCTCCTGGATGGCTGGGTTTTCCAAAAATGCTGAGCTTAAGTCTTTACAAAGTACAGTTCAGAAATTGTATTGTATTTAAAATAGAAGTCTCTTGACTCTGAAATAAAGAGTATAGTATTTACTCACAGATGCTTTGGGATTCCTCTCTGTTTAGTTTTTGTTTTGAAGTCAAACTGAATCAGGAGAAAAATTCTCATTAAAACACTAACCAGAAAGAATGTTTCCCTACCTGCAAATTGCTTTTCTTTTCACCTCCACAATCATGTCTCCCCATTCAAAAGTGAAAATTTACTTTTTTTAAATATTATGTGTGATGCTCATCTCTGCAATGCACCTTTTCTGCTGCCTTGCTGTTCTGTGCAAGATTTGCAGTGCCTATATCTGCTCAGCACATTGAGAAGGAAATACCTCTGAGCTCCTTTGACTTACTGGCTTTTGGAGCTGGTTCCCATCATGGTAACCACATATGGCTGTGGAATTGGGATCATGGGAGACTTGCAGCACAGAGATCTAATGACTTGCTGTGCCTGGTATAAATTGCTCAAACAGCATCCTTCCAGGTTTTCCTCTCAAGGGAGAAAATGCTTTAAAGAATGACCTTCATCTGCCCCAGGACATCAACCTGGAAAGTTTCTATTTGCTATTGAATTCTTGACAAGTAATAGGCAATACTTAAACCTACTTAGGACATAAAACATGAAAGACATGCTGCTTTTTTCTTTTAAACAGCATTGCTTTCTTTAATATTACATAAAAAGTGCATTGCTTGCCTTTCAGATTTTTCTTTGCTTTTTTCCCCCCATCTGCCAAGGGATCAAAAAAACCCATTTTGTTTTTAAATGTGTTCTAAAACTAGAAGACCTAAAATATCTGTTCAAAACCATTGTTCTCAACCTTCTCATCCTTGAATTACACATTATTAAAGTGTTCATTTCCTCAGAATCGGAAGGACTAATAGTACCCTCTATGCTTTCAATAAATGACAATACTAAAAATATTCGTTATCATTCAGTCCTTTTTCTGAAACATCAAGTCCATGAGTGTTTTGCTCTAACAGAATACCAGTTCATTTTCAGTCATCACTAATCAAGCAGATAGCAATTGCACCATTGTGATCAGTTGTTCTGATATTTGTTCTGAACCAAGTCTTGCTATTGTACTTGGTGGAAATCTCGGAAGTTTATTCATCATTATTGTGTTTTTTAGTGCAAATAAATTATTGTTAAGATACACAGGACAAAATGTTATCAGAGACCAGAAAGAACCCATACTGGTTGTTTTGCCATTTTAAACTGAGAAAGATAATGTGCAATTATGGTTAATTACATGTAGTCCTTAGTAATCCTCCACAGAAAGTGCAAAAACTGTCAGGTTGCAGAGTTCTTTTCAGGACTTGAGTTTCTTAAATGTGAATCTAAAGTGGGGGGTGTTTTGGGTGGGGGTTTCCGTGGGGTTTTTTGGGTTTTTGTATGTTCAGTTCAGTGCTGACTTTTCAACAATCTTCTTATGGCTAGGTAGTGGAAATAAACCAGACCCCAGTTAAGCTGAAAAAGGTGATTAAATGAACCAAAACTTATTTTTGCCCTCCTTTAGAATGAGTAACACTTCTGAGGTTTAAAAGTGTTATCTTTGGAGATTTTCTTGCTTGGGCAAATGGTTAGTAGAAAAAAATCATTTGTGGACACTTCCAAAAAATATTTGTTTTTTATAGCGTTGAGGGAAATTCTTTCATTCTCAAAAGAACTGGGTGACATATTTTTGTATAACTGAGATGTGTTGGGTGTTGGTATCCTTGTTTTAAAAAACAAAGCACCACACAAAACACAAGCAAAAATGGTGTGGATTAATATACAGTGTTGTAAAGGATGCTTCTAGCACATTTACTTCTTGGCTAGGGATTAAGTCAACTGTGCAGAAGCTCACTGTGTTTTAGGTCAATCTGTGAAAATGTCTAGTGTAGAACTGAAAGTTTCTATTCACACCATTTACTCCACATATTGTAGTTTGGATGAGATTGTTGCTGAAGTGGCTGAATGTTTTGGAAAAAGCATCTAACAAGTAGAAGATGCAATTTAATGCTTTGCACTTGATTGAGTATAATTTTTTCAGGTTGTTGTTTCCATATAGAAAGTAAACGGTGGTGCGGTTTACTTGGAACACACCCACCTGCCAGGCTCGCTTTGCTTAAAAGCATGTATATTGCGTCTGTAAACGCTTTAGGGTTTTTTTGTTGTGGGGTTTGTTTGGATTTTTTTTTGCACTACTTTTTTTTTTGTTATCCAGAGAGGGGTTAGTATTAATTAACACACATGCAATATGACCATTTATCATGTTCATTACAAGTGTCTAGGGTTGATCTTTTTACACTTGGTAAATATTAAAAAAATGATATATATGAGAGGTTAGAAAGACTCCTGAAGTTTAATTTGTCTGTTTACCACTGTTATTCCCCAAGGCCTGTATTTTATGCACACACCTTTCTAGAGTATGCTCTACTGCTAATTGAACTTAACCCAAGCCCCTTTGCTTTTCTCTCTTCTTTCTCATTCCCATCCCTTGCACTCTTGAAGAGGAAAAAGAAAATACTCAGATTTCAAATTTCTTTGATTTTTTCATGAACTTTGTTTTTGATAATACAAATCACTTCAGTTAATGAGGTAATGGAGGACTTTGTGGGAATGATAGAATATTGTGCCAGTATTGAAAAATCCAGGATCTAGAAATTTGGAAAAATGCATCAGCTTCCCCAGCCCACAGCCACCATAACCCTTCCAGTTTATGGTACAATTGCTGCTCCTGCCATGTGTTTCCCCAGCCATGGAGCTGTGGGCATAGCTGGTACAGCTGTTGATGCTGTGTTGTGAGGAACCCCCACTGCAGTGCTGCATCACCTGATGTATGCTTTCCTGTACAAGGAATGCCAGCAGGAATGCATGGCACAAACCTTTCAGTGGCACGTACAAGCCTTGGGCTTAACCTGAACTGCAACGAAAACAAAGTGCCACAGCTGCACACTTTTCCCTGTGTGTCAAGATTATGTGTCCCAGCTAAGCAAAACTGCTGTGCTAGCTTTCAGGGGGAATGTGAGGGTGTATAAAACAGGGGGGACTTACCTCACTGAGAGCACTGAATTTCAGATTAGGCTTGGAGTTGAAATTTTGCCTGGCAGTCACTGTGGACTATGCTGAATTACAGTCTTTTGGGTAACTGCTTGGAATTTATGGTCTGTTCCATATGGGTGGCTTGCAAGCTGTTTTCAAACTGCTTGTTAGAATAGCTTAGTCTACAGTGGTCTTAGATTTCTTCTCTAGCTGAGATCCTTGTCCATTAAAAAACTGCAATTATCTGTCCAACTGTAAATGGAAAAATGACTATTTTGGCTGCTGATACTATCTGAAAGTCCAGTAACAGATGTGAGACAAAGAGGACTTAATGCTAGCATTGTCCCGTCTTAATGGGGGGAGATAGTTCTGGATATTAGCAACACAGGGCAAGAGAGATGTCTGTCCTCTTGGCCTTTGCTCATGAAATTGTGTCTGCAGCTACTCTACAGTTCATGGTCTTTAGGAAACAATCCTAAGTACCACAATGCTATTGGATGTTCCTGAGAGGAGCCATCACAGGTAGTTTAACTATACTCCACATATCAGAGGAAGAAGAATCTCATGATGCCTGGTGTCAGCAGGAGTCTATAGATCAAATAGCATTAGTGGGTTTTGACTTTGTCTGTAGCCAGCAGGTGCTAATCTGCTGAAGCCTCACTCAAGCCTGTGGAACATTTCTATACATTTCTGTAGCACAGCATTGAGATTTCTATACATTTTTACAGCGCACAGAATCATCAGAGTTGACAAATTATTTCAAAATGGTAACTATTACGGAATTTTGCAGTGCAAGTTAATGATATTTCCTTGTGGATCATGGAGTACCTGATTGCTGCCTTCACTTCAGTTTGTCAACAATTTCCACGGTTTGAATTTTTTTCTCTTTTCATGCAGAGCAGTCTCAGCTGTTCTGTGGCAGGCCGGTAGTACACACACACACACTCTCTCTCTACACGGCCACCTTTTGCCCTCCTCAGTCTTAGTGAGGGGCCCGTCTGGCCAGCTCCAGCATGTAGCAGAGAGGAGCATCTGGCCCTTTGTGATTGGAAACTTGCTGGGTAACTGATTCCTTATGCAGAATTAAGGATGCTGAAATAGACCCTGATGACAGCAAAGCTTTCATGAGAGGGTTCAAGAAGTTGACATTGATGCCTTAGAACAGTTGAAAAGAAATAATGACGTGGAAGTGAACTAATATAAATAATTTAATAGGAAATCTCTGTGCAGTCTCAGATATAGCCCTTTTTTGTTCCGAAATATGTCAGTGTCTGGCTATTTTGCTGGTGTCGTGGAGCCAATATAAAGATCTAGAAAAGTTGTAAAATATTGTCACAAACAGAATAGCAGAGTCAGCATTTAAAAAGAAGAGCAGTTTTTCAGAGAACAAATTATGCAAAGTAAGATCAGGGGAGGGAGGGAGCACTTTATCCATAAAAATCTTAGCATTTGACCATTACCCTGTATGTGAACAGTTTATAAGTTGACAATTTTACAGCATACTGGACAAAAGTACTGGAAATTAAGTTTCTCAGTGTTGGAAAAAAATTGAACAAGGCTAGCCTGTTGTCCAAGTAACTTGAGAAATATCCCTCTGATTACAGTTAATGCTTTCCTCATTAGAACTGATGTCTTTAATTTTTATTTATTTACTAAAAAAGAAGTTGGGGCAGAAGCTGGCCATTATTACTAGGCAATGAAATATGAAAAATCATCAACACTCTTCTATAAAACAGTTAGAGATAGTTGCTAATATCCTTTGCTGGAGTAGTCAGGGTCATTTGAAGTATCAGTTTACATTATCATATAAAATAAAATGAAAATAAAGCACAGTTATCCACCACCTTTTAGTATGTTTATTATACTGATGCATTTAAAATATTTTGTCAGGGGTTGCATTCTCTTTGCAGTGAGTGTGTCTTTGTGTGTGCGTAGATAGGAGGTTTGTGTGAACAGACTTTCTGTCCTTTAGTTTTTGAAGCCTTTTGGCTTAGGTTTATGTGGCTTAAGGATGTTTTAATAAAAGATTAGAATATCATATAAAGTTGTCTTTAGCATGAATATTGGAACAAAATACAATTTCTTTAGTAGACTTAATCAGTAACAGTTTTCTGGGTTTGAGACAACATTTGTATATACTAATCTGTGAGGCAGTAGACCTAATCTTATATAGGTTTTGGTGGCAGGTTTTCTTTGGGGTTGTGTTTTGGTTTTGTTTAT
The DNA here is from genome assembly GCA_013397775.1 of Eulacestoma nigropectus. Classification (NCBI taxonomy): domain Eukaryota; kingdom Metazoa; phylum Chordata; class Aves; order Passeriformes; genus Eulacestoma; species Eulacestoma nigropectus. The sequence goes on from VZTE01004413.1 coordinate 66,779, forward strand.
TTTGGTTTTTTTCCCCAGGAGTCCTTTCCTGCTATCTGATTGCAGTCTAATTTCCATTGTATTCAGTCTGCTATAGAAATACTTAATGTCAGGAAGGAGATATTTACTGGAATACACAAGTCCAGAATTCATCATGATTCAGTGTGAAATCCGCTCACCCTTTGCTCCCCACCCCCTCTTGAATTGGAATGAAATGTGCCTTAAACTGAAGTGAAATACATCACATGCAGCAACAGTGGGCCCTCGCTTCGCCTCTATTCCTGGTGTGAAATCGATACACTATCTTTCCTCCTGACCTGTTCTGTGACCTCCATTGCAGCTTTCATGCTGAACAGCAATTGCTTTGAACAGTCTGGGTCTGCCACAGCTCACAAATGATTCTCAGCTTCTGTCTAAAACTGGTGCTTATAACAAAGGCTTGATTTTAAATAATGCAGTTGTAGTCATCTTCTAATTATGAATTACATGAAAGTGCATGGTCTTCTATTATTAAACACTTTCAATAGCATGTGCAGTGTCTTTGCAGCCAGAATAACTCCTCACTGAGAAGACACAGGAGTTCTGTTCCTGAATATATCTGATAAAGTTTATGTTGTTAGGGAAGAGGAGAAATATGGCAAATACTTAAGTATTTTTAAATGGCAACACATTTTCCTTTGACTTTATCACTGACTAATACAGTACTTTTTTTTACTAATATTTGAATTTTCAAAGGTAAAAACGTATTAGCCAATGCCTCCATTTAAAGTAAGGAGACTGTTCTTGAATCAAGATATTTTAAAGCTGTTGCAAAACTAAACAAAATCCAATCCTTTGCTTAAAAAAAAAAAAAAAAATCAAAACAGAAGGAAAATGCATTCTCTATTCCTGATTGCTAACTAATAATGATTAATGAAATATCAGGATTTTTGAGATTTATTTATTTATTTTTGAGTGTGATTTACTGGAGGATTACTGAAAGCAAAGACGAATTGAAGATATAATGGGCATTTATGCTTGCACCAAGAAATCTATTGTGCTATTAGTTAGATTACTTTAATAGCCTTTACTGTCATTGAAATCAAGAAACTGCATGAACTGCTGGATAAGCATTCATTTTTCCAAAATTTTGTGGTAGGAAATAGGATATCTATGGATTTCAATTATAAAATGAATGTCTCTTAATGGCACATTCCTCTGCCATTCTTCTCCCCTCCCAAAAAATGTGACTAGTAATTTTGCCTTCATGATTGAAGTAAAAAAAAACTTGCAACATGATATGGTTTGAAAAGTAGTGCTAAACCCGCTAATGATAAATGGACTGTCTAGAATTCACTTATTTATGAAACTGTTTACAGTGAAATTAATAAAAGACAGTATTGCTCTCCTATATATGTATTAACAATACTTAACCATATAAATAATCTAATCCTTTTATTGCTTCTTCATGTATTCATTCCAGCTGTTGCCAGCTTAGATTTCTTATATTGTCAGAATCTGGGGAAAGAGAGGTGTATAATAATGGAGTCTGTATAATAGAAAGAACCATAAGGGTCATGTAAAACTCACCACATTTCCAAAACATAACCGCGTCATTGTAATGCAGAGGCTCAAGACGTACTTATTGACACAGTATCACTGTCCAGTAGTAGTAGTAAAAAAAAACCAAACAGACCAAAAAACCAAAAACAAACCAACCAACAAAAAGAAAAAAAAGCTGCTTTAAGAATTCTGTTAAAACATGCCGAAATGGCCTCATAAGAATCAAGTAAGTGGGAATCAAAAATAAAATAAACAGGTGGTGCTGCTGAGAAGCTTTTTTATTCTTTTCGCCTTCTAAGCAAGTTGAAACACTTTTTAAAAAATAAAAAATACCCTTGTACTGCCTTCTTCTCTGAGGCTTTCAGTGCCACCAGCTGTTTTCTCCCCATTAATATATTTAGATTGCCTTATGTTTTCATTCCTTGTTCACAAAGAGGTGTATCTCAAGAAAGATGCCCTTCAGGATAGGTCCAAGTCAGCAATAGGCAGTGAGGAGTTCATGTATTTGAGTACTTATTCCTGAGACCATTTTTTAACATCAGCATCATCCTTTTTGACTGCTATATGACATCTGTGGTTTCCTGTACAATTTTAGGCTTATTTTCATTAATTTTAGACTGATCTGTTTTTGTTTTTAAAAGTAATTTAAAACTTGTATTGTTCTCTAAATGTGAATGAAGCAATATAATACAATACATACAGCTCAACCCAATATTGAAGAATAGGTGTGTGTGCAGTGGTGTAGTTTCAAGGAGTAATACCCCTGTTCTTTTATCTGCAAACAAACGCAAGCTGATATGGTTGCTTACAGTGTTGCATAAAAATAACATTTACATACTCATGACGAAAATTGCACTTGCAAGACAAGAGGAAGAATTTTTGTTACTCATGAAGCAATTCCTGTTCAGATGTGTGTATGTGAATAGTGTGTGTGCACATTTCTGCACACGTAGTGCTACGGGCATCAGTTCAACATCTGCAAAAGCTTAATCTCCAAGTAAGCAAAGGGAAAATAAGCAGTTTGTATTTCCTTGTTGATGCTGTTGTTTCTTAACAAAAACAGTTTTGGTTGAATGCAATCCTTTCTGCAAGAGTGTAATTTGTGAGGAATAGCTGTACAGTGGTTCAAGAACTGTTTTTGTCACTCAAGTTGTAGATCCATAGTGGGGTCCCCTGTTCATAGGAAATTAATCAGCTTTATTGATGAAATATTTATAAGACTGTATAGTGCTCAAAATCTTTTTGAAGCCACACATTATGATAATAATAAAGTGGAAAGTATTTATCACTTTTCCTTCAATGGAATACTCCCTAACAGCATTTTCAAAACATTTTATTAAATTCCCTTAGCCAGAGGTTTGTTTTGTTTTTTAATTATTATTGTGAATATGAGCAAGTAATACAGGGTATGTTCCCTCCAATGAATTGCTGTGCAACAAGGCTTGATGCTAATTCTGCCTTTCCCAAAATCTGATATCAAGCAATTTATCTTCTAAATAATACTCCTGAGTACTAAACCTGAAATGTTTTGGCTTCAGCCCAAGTCAAACTTCAGGAAGCTTATTCTCAGGAGCATGTTCCCTCTCTCTGTAAATTTAATTGTTATAATGAATAGAATACACGTGTCAAGATATTACTTATGAGTTTTACCTGTTTACTTTTTGTTCCTGAAACAGAAACATCAAAATGACAGCATGAAGATCATATAAAGGGTTTAGAGACAAATCATTAATTTTTTCTTTTTTAAAAAGGGAAAAAAGTTTTGAGAGAGAAACTTGCCAAACTGGACTATCCCCTCATCTGAGGGGTTTGAAAACCTTTAGTGCTGATGTACAGCTGGAAATACATTTGTCCCTGTGTTCTGTAGAGCTATGCATAAGCCCTTTATGCATCATACTGTCCTAGGAGTTCCTGTCAGCAGGTGGATGAGTATTAACTACATGAGTCCACCAGCAAAAATACTGTATATACTGGGGCACTGAGGATATGGACTTTAAACCTGTGAAGAAGGTCTATTGCATCAGCAGTTTGGTTTTTTCCTCCTCATTCACATATCAGGTTTCAATGAAACCTACAGCCCTATTCAGACCACTTAGATTATGGACTGAAGATTGCGTTTAGCTTTTGGGTCTCGTTCTGCTACTGATTCTATTTTGTCAAAACAATGGCAAAAGGAGTGTTTAAATATTTTTAAAAAAGTACTTCCCAGTAACAATATGAGTAAAACCAACCAAGGAGCATTTTACAATAAAAATTCCACAATGTAGTTGTATGCAAAAAAAATTACTAAAAACATAAGTGTATTGAAGAAACAAGAATGACTTCAATGCTTAAAAACAGTGCTTTTCTAATCTATTAGAAAATTATTATAAAATATTAATCAGGATGAGGAAAAAGTGGTGAGATTTTCTGACTGTTAAAAGTGTCTGAATGTGTCCCCCATTACATTTTCGTGAGGAAAATTTAATACAGTTATGAGTATTTTAAAAAGACAATGAGATATGCAAGAAGCTCCCTTTTGCTTAGGTTTGTAGAGATTAGCAGAAACTGTGAGGGACTTCTGGGGCACCTCACTGAGCTAACAGGCAGCATAATGACAAATGATTCATTGCTGACAGATGAAACGTAGTGCACATTGGAAAAAAACAATTTGAACTACTCATACACATTGCTGGGTTCTAAATTAACTATAACCTAGAGGAAATATGCCTAGATGTCACTGAAGACAGCTCAGTGAAAATCTTTTGCTTTAGTGTGCAACACTAAACATAAAAGCAAACAAAATGTTAAGCAATGTTGAGGGATGGGGTAGAAAATTGTATTGAAAATGCATCTCATGATACTGTATTGTGAGCATTATAACAAATATATTGTGGTATATAGATCAAAGGTACAACATCACTTGAATTATATGTTTGGTTCTGATCACTGAGAGAAAGATATACCAAAAATAGAATCAGTCTGAATTAATTACAAAATTACTTATATTTAATGCAAAGTGGCTGGGTAAGTATCAAGAGAAATATAATGAGAAATGCATGACAAAAAACAGTGATATACACGGAATGCTCCTATTTACTATGCCAACCATAGGAGAAGCAAGTGGCTATAAAGTAAAGCTAAAAGTTTACAATTTAAGAATACAAAAGCCATCTCAACCTCCCTCGCTACACTGTATGATTAATTACTGAATTTTGATGCACTCTACATTCTTTATATCAAAAATACAGAAAGATTCAGAAAGGATTTGACATGTGCTAAAAGTACTGAGAACATTCACCGTTTCAGCAGGGGATGCACCAAGGGTTGGAAATTCAAGAACTCTCTTCATTTCTGTTTGCTACTTGACCTGCTCTTTGACCTTGAGCTTCACCTCATAGTCTTTCTCAACTGCAGATGTTTGTAGTTGCAAAGGATCCAGGACAAGGCTTACAAAACTATTCAACTGCTTAATCTGAAAGTAGTTGCTAAGCTTACTTTTTAATCCATATGAAGTCAGGTTCCTATGTAAGAATAACTATCTGGTTTTAGTATCTTGTCCCTAGACAGAGGTCCCTGATGATCTCTATGTAAAAAGTATTAAACTTCAGAAAAGTTAAAAAAAAGTGATAGAATTATGTATGTTAAACTAGATGTGAGCCAACTACCATCTGAATGGACTTCTGAAACAATTTTAAGCTCAGGGCAGGTATTTTTTCAGCACTGTTCATACTTTATGTGCTTATAAAATGCAGCAGGACATCAGACCCAAGTAGCATAATCAATGTGGATAATTGCTGTAGTCTGTGCTTCTTTATAATATTAGTGCATTGGAAGGGGAAAAAAAAGTAAACAACAACAGACTGTGGATATACAGCTTAGTTTATCTAATAGTCCAATGCCCTAGAAATGCTTTAAGTCATTCTAGATGGATGATATTACTGTCAATTTTAGTATGAGAAGCCTCCCCATTGGCTTTTTTCTACTGGAAAAAACCTTTATGATCCTCAAGTGCAACTGCTGGCCTAACACTGCCAAGTTCACCACTAGCTCATGTCACTAAGTTCCCCATTTACACATCATTTAAATACCTCCATGGCTGATGACTCCACCACTCCCCTGGACAGCCCCATTCAGCACTTGGATCACCTTCTTGGTGAAGTAATCTTTCCTAATTTTCAACCTTTCCTACTTCAAGTTGAGGCAGTTTCCCCTTGTCCTGTTGCTTATTACTAGAGAGAAGAGACAGATCCCCACTTTGTTTCAACTTCCTTTCAGGCAGTTGTAGAGAGTGATAAGGTCTCCCCTGAGGCTTTTCTCCAGCCTAAACTCCTCCAGCTCCCTCAGCCACTCCTCATCAGATTTGTGCTCCAGACCCTTCACCAGCTCTGTTGCCCTTCTCTGGACAAGCTTCAGCACCTCAATGTCTTTCTTGCAGTGAGACTCAGAACTGGGCACAGCACTCAAGGTGTGGCCTCACCAGTGTCCAGTACAGGGCGAAAATCACTTCTGTAGCTCTGTGGACCACACTATTTCTGATACAGGCCAAGCTGCCATTGGCCTTCTTGGCTGCCTGGGCATGCATTGATTTGTGTTCAGCTGCTGTCAACCACCACCCCCAGGTCCTTTTCTGCTGATCAGCTTTCCAGCCACTCTTCCCCTAGCCTTTAGCACTGCCTAGGGTGGTTGTGACCCAAGTGTAGGACCTGGCTCTTCACCTCCTTCATTTGGCCTTGGTTCATTGATCCAGCCTGTCCAGATCTGTCTGAAAAGCCTTCCTGTCTGCCAGCAGATTGACACTCCTGCCTAAATTGCTGTCATTTGCAGTCTAATTAAAGGCATTAAACAGGACTGGGCCTAATACTGAGCCTTGAGGAACACCATTTGTGGCTGGTCACTACCTGGATTTAACTCCATTCACCTCCACTCCATGGCTCTGGCCATCCAGCCAAAGTTTTACCCAGCAAAGAGAACACCCATCTAAGCCATAAGCAGCCAGTTTCTCCAGGGGAATGCTGTGGGAAATGGTGTCAAAGGTTCTACTGGAGTCCAGGTAGACTGCATTCACAGCCCTGTCCACTAAGTGGGGTCACTCTACCTTAGAAGGAGGTTAGTTTACTCCAGCAGGGCATGCCTTTCACAAACTCATGCTGGCTGGGCCTGACCTCCTGGTTGTCTTTTATGTGCCATGTGACGGCACTCAAGATGATCTGTTCTACGGCAGACCTTCCCTGACACTGAGGTCAGATTGACAGGCTAGTAGTTATCTGGATCCTCCTTCCAGCCCTTCTTGTAGGTGGGCATCACTTTTGCCAACTTCCAGTCACCTGGGACACGCCCCCTCCCGCCGTTAGTCAGGACTGCTGGTAAATGCTGAAAATTGTCTCGGTGCACACTTCCACCACATCCCTCAGTACCCTGGGTTGGATCCCATTTGCCCCTATAGACTCGTGTATGTCTAAATGGTCTATCAGATCACTGACCATTTCCCCATGGATTATGGGGTCTTTATTCTGCTCCTGGTCCCTGTCTTCCAGCTCAGAAAGCTGGGTACCCAGAGAGCAGCTGGTCTTACTAATAAAGACTAATAAAGAGGTAAAGAAGTCGTGAAGTATCTCAGCCTCCTCTCCTTCCTTGCTTATCCCTTCTGAAGAGTGTACAGCCATCCACTGCAGCACTCTGGTTATGTGAATCATCCCACCATGTTTCCATGACGGCAACTCTCAGAAAACTGATGGCAGTTTTCCTGCTGCACAGTGGTCTTCAGCTCCTCCTGTCTGTGCTGTGTGTATTGGTGTAGAGGCACTTCAGTTGGGCTATTGATCCCAACACCTTCTTGGAGAGGAGAAGCTTTAATTCCTACATCACCGTTTTCATGCACTTGTGTGGTTTCTAACACATCAATAACCCTTGTGTCTTTGCTGCCACACAGATCTCCATTCCTTGCCTTCAATGAAATGGCAGACCAAAGGACCTTGTCATCACATCACTCAAACATCAGTGTGCTGGCTCCTGGCTTATCTCTTGTGAGCCTGGTTCTATCTCTTTTTACTTTTAAATCTAGCTTAAAGCTCATTCAATGAACCTTGTTAACTCCTGGGCAAAGATCCTTTTTTCTATTTGAGATGGGTGTACCCTTTATTTCCAGCAGGTCAGCTGTTTGTAAACCAACTCTTGATCAAAAAACTCTGAAATTCTGCTAGTATCGCCAGGCTTGTAGCCAGGCATTGGTTGGCTGGCTCTTGTTTTTTTCCTCATCATTCCCTATAATTGTAAGGACAGAGAAGAGAGGAGTAGGGTAGGGGAGAAGCCAAACCTGACTTTTGTGATGAGTGGGGAATCCTACTTGCAAGTCATCCAAAGCCTTATTAATTTCCTGTTCCGGTATCCTACTGCACAGTGCAGTAAGGATTGGGGATATCCATAGAGGGTTCTGGTTTAGGCAGCAGGTGAGCACACAGTGGACCATAAGGGACACTTATTTCTAGAAACAAATGTTTATATTGATGGTATTCTATCATACATTTCAGATGTACATCTGAGCTATTGTCTACTCTTCTGGCCTACACTGCTATTCCTCAAATCTTGACCTGATTGTATTTTTAGGGAATATTGTGACACTTCTGTATCGTCTTTGGAATCTGATGGAGGAGAAAACACATTGAAGTTTTTTTCTCCTGACTAGTGTACAGACTTAGGGGTAGAGATAATTGGTGATTCTAGTGATGGCCCGACTACTTGAGCCCTTTCCTTTCTTCAGGGGGTGGCAGAGATATCAAAAATGTCATACAGAAGGCCCAAGTAGATTATCCTCCTTTTTTCTCTCAATATTGATCAAATCAACAGAATAATTGTCTACACTCCTCTCTGGGTTACAATCATTCAGTCTTCTGTCACATGATAGGAAGAAATCTCATACCATATCTGATGTTTTAGCTTTTAAATACTCAAATTTAAAGAGGAAAGTATGACTATAGCTATATCAATTAAGTTACTCATATGTGTAGCTTGAATAAAAAAGTGGTAGGACCTCATTCTAAACATGTCTATGCACAAAAATTAAATAAGAAAGTAAGGAAAGAGCATATAAGGATATATAGAAAGCTGAAGTAATATAGGGGAAAACCTGGCCAGAGATCAAACTAAAGAAGACAGACAAGCTTTCATTTGAAAAATTTAAATTCATCTGACTTTCTGCAATCTCTTCTACTTCCATGGCTGATATCACTTAAGTTTTGTCTATGAGGTGTGAGGTGGTCGTTTGTTTTTCTTTTTTTGTGATAAAATTCTGGCTATTCTACACTCACAAAATTGAAAATGCTAATGAAATAATTTAATGTTTGTTAAAAAAAAAAATCACAGTAATTAGAAACATTGAACCAGACACATGTAGCTTGATTGACACCTGAGTATTGTGTTTCCCAGGGACCAACAGTTTTGGAGGCCTAGGGCTCTCTGAATCTAAGCCCTCACACTCTTCATTCCTAAATGTTCAATGGAAAAAACCCTTGTCCTCTGGAAGCAGTGTTACTGTGCTGATATTTGCAGGGTAAAATAGAGGCAAGAAGTTGTTCAGAATAGATTTCTTAGTTCTGAGGGAGGAAGCTCCTAATTCACACTATTTTTGCTAATCAGGAGTTGAATCCTTGAATGTAAGAGCTTTCCTACACAGAAAATCCTTCCATCACCAAGCCTGTGTTACTACTGCAAGCTTGAAAAATAATGTTAATCTGTTGAGGTGTGGAAAAGAAGCAGAAAGCAGCAGTGTGTGAGAACCACAGGGTTAAATGTAACACCTTGACATCTGCCAAGCATTATCTCAGAATTCTTAGGAGACAGGAACAAAAGGAAAAGCAAGGTAGATCTTGCACGATTTCTGTTTTATTTTCAAATATTTTATGGGGATAACTATTTCAGTGTTTGGAAATTGTGAGATTTAACTCTAGTGCCAGATGTCGACCTTACCAGTTACACAGCATAAAGGAGGCGAGGGGAAAAAATATTCACTACAACCTACAAAATCTCCACAAAGATGAGCTCAAGAACCCAGAAGAACTTTCAAATTGCCACCCTGAGTAAGAACTGTCAGCTACCTCCTAACTGTGAAGTCTGCAGTTAGAACGCTTGGGTTTTTTTCCTATTGCCCGTGTTACATTCAATGAGTTCTCATCCATACTAGGACAACAAGGAGCCTCAGACCCAGCATTGTCTTAGACCAGGAGCATATGTGTAATGCTGAATGTAATTTGTTCCATAGCATAGTGTCATAGCTCCATTTGCCACACTTCATATTCGCATGTTCTTCTGGTCCATGTGAATATGAAGTGTGGCAAAAAGCTATTCTTCGCTTCTCTCACTAGAGAAAAAAATCAAAATAGATGAGTAACCGCCCCAAATCATCTCCATGGTCTTTTAAGAGGAAGAAGAAAGCAGCCCCTCAAGCTCTCCTCTGATTTGCCTTGCTAGAGTCTGCTGATAGCAGTACATTAGGTTGACTTTCTGTGAACTCTTTCATGAAATCACTTTGTTAAATTGCTTAATGAAGTAACAAGTTCTACTTGAATATTTGAAAGCCAGAAACCAAATAGTAGAAAAAACCTAATTAATTCTGGGACAGTTTTGTTTCACCATCCATTCCAAATAGATAGATGAGCTATGATCTCCATCTTGTGTAGGGGACTATGACTTTTTAAAAAAGAAAGTATTAGTACATGGCAAGCTTGGATGCTGAAACATTAGGCGCATATATAAACAGCTAATTTTAAAGAAAATCACCTTGGAATCGGTGTAAAATATTGTTGCACCTTGAGATTATATCTTTTCTGAAGAAAGGAATCATATCTCTGCAGAAAACATTATTAGAATTCTTCCTTCTGGCAGGATACATATAGGGTAGTAATTTTAAGGCGTCACATCTATATTTAGAAAGAACTTGAATTCCATGAACTGTCTGGATTCTACGCAAGGCATGCCAGTCCAGCTGGTATTTTTGACTCCCACAAAAAAGGCCATTTTTAAAAGAAAAAGCCTTCTCATACCAATTCGTGCAGGACCTACTGGAAATTTATGGAGTCTATATGTCAGGCTTAACTCTGAATTTTCTTGCTTTCCAAGACTATTAGCTATTTGCATTGCTTCACTTAAGATTTCTTTCTTTTTTTTTTTT